>CAJNJA010012612.1:0-11776 GCA_905231915.1 Symbiodinium necroappetens | reverse complement strand
GAGAGCGAGAGAGCGAGAGAGGGAGAGCGAGAAGGTAAGAACCAGAGACAGAGACCCAACCAGAGAGAGTGGCTTCCGTGTCAAGACAAAATCAGAAGGAAAACGCAGGAAGGGAAAAAGAGACCGAAAGAGACGTTGACAGACAGCGAGATGCACCCGATGGCAGCAAATGCGAAACATCCTTAAATCCTGGCCGGCGGCAGGTACGCCGCACTGCGAGGTGAGTGCGGGCAACACCGCTGAGTGTGAGAAGTGGCGGCAACGCCGCACGGAGAGAGGAGTGGCGGCAACGCCGCACAATCACAGTGGCGGCTAGTCCGCACAATGACAGAGTGAGTTGCGGCTACGCCGCAGAGTGACAGAGTGAGAGGCGGCTACGCCGCACAGTCAGAGTGGCGGCTGTAATTACGCCGCACTAGCGAGAGAATTCCATATCTAATTAAAGAAGCAGCAGCATAATACCTTCGTTCATATGGCGCGGCCTAGCCGCGACCTCGCAGAGTCCATTCGTCTTGTGCAACTTATGAAGAATGGCAATACAGATGTGAGGCGGTACCAAATTTGTTCAGCAGCTACCCAGGTTTTGCACGTGCGGTTCCTCCGCAACGACTTGAAGCAGGAGGTGTTGCTCGAACACGTGCATGCAACTCTTGCCTGCATCAGCGAGATCGAGCAGTACCGCTTGCATCTCAACAGTTGCCCGGGCAGCACAGCTGCTTTCTTGGTGGACAAGGCCCCGAACGTCGCTTGGAAGTCTTCACACGAACGGCTGCTGGTCCAGCTCCGGCGGGAGTGGACGCTGGTTCTGCGACTGGAGTCGGCCCCGGCCACGGCGAAGATGCTTGCAGATCTTTGCCCCCACACGCTCTGGCAAAACTACAGAGAGTTGTTGACCACGTTGGAAATGGCCGGGTACCAGGTGTCCGAGAAGTTCGAGGCCCTCGTGGAGGCCTACTTCCCGCTTCTAACACAGAGCGCAAACATAGAGGACATCTATGCTGCGATGCAAGACTCGGTCAAGCGGGGCAGAAAGACTGAGAGCAAAGTAACCCCGGCCAACCTGAGCGCCGTCGGAGTGCGTTCTCTGTCGCAGCGACTCTGCAACGGCGAGCAGAAGTCGACGCCTGTGACCTTGGACGCCGAGGACTTTCTTGGACGAGAGGTCCGCCTCTTGAAGAGCAAGCTTTGGTCTCCTGACTCTTTCGTGCCCAGAACCTTGGCAGCACTACGCTAAAGGTGTCTCCTGCCGCTTCAGTTTAGGCAAAGCTCGACTTAGAGACCACGCAATGCACTACATATAGCTATGTAGTATTAACCTCTGGATTTTCAACCCCCACCCAAAAAAACAGCTATCATCACAGCCCTCCCAGAAAATCTTCGCCCTGCACCCCATCTCTTTCTGACACCAGACGTCGCATCCAGATCCCCAGTGTTGATTTCTTGGTCTTAGGCAAAGACCTGCCCGTGGACAACTTGCTCAAGGATGCCACAGGCAGGTCCGCCTACTTGCATTCGAAAGAAAGCCTGAACAACATGAGGGGCCTTTTGCTGGCTGAGTCGTCTCTGAGCCGCAAGCGGCACCACGTAATCAGTAGCTCTGCCAATGCTTCGACCTGCCTCTCTGTTGGATATAATTATGTTAACCGAGGCAAGGCTCTGATGTTCAGGCTGCAGCGGATTCCTTTTGGGTTCCGTTGCTGTGCCAACGTGGGATGCTCATTCGTGTCCAGTCCAAGTTCTACCTGTCTCTCGGCCCCACGCCCGCAGTAGCTTACGCTCCTCGGCCGCAACAGCTGCAGTCCCGAGACCACCCCTGCAAGCTCACTAGCAACATTGTATCACAGACCCTTCATGGGAAGCTTCGATTGAAACGGCAGAGTCCCTTGCTGTCCATTGGACAAAACTGAGCTTGTTTTTCCTTCATTCCGGTTCCTTTCTGACGAAATCCTGATATTCGGCATTCCCGAGGTTCTGCCGCTGGAGGAGATTGAGCTCAGCTTCCGTGGAACTTTGCCACTAGAAGATGTGGATGAGAAGCTTGTTCGCCGCGAGAACGACCGGCCCGATCTGCTGGGAGACTGCCTTTTGGATGGGGAGTGTGTGAAGGCCCTTGCCATCGGGTCTGGCCCGAAGCTTGGAGGATTAAGGCTGCATGCTTCGGCCATGTTTCCCATCGAATTCATCCTAATATCAAAAAATGAGGGATATGCCAGTCATCCCTGCATCATTGGATCCAAGGACGACGGTGCAGAGGCTCCTGCTGAAGTTTACCGAGGCGAGGAGTGAATCATGGTTCCCAAGGACCGATGCTTCAGATAAGGTTGTTGAGACCCGACTCAGGTTCAATGCCACCGCTATACGATCCACACGTGCGGCGGTGCATTGGCCCAGAAGTTGTCCTGCTGCTGCTTGCTGCGCAGAAGTGCGAAGCCCTTCCCCTTGGTGGCAGTGCTCATGCAGAGAGCAGACATCTTCAAGCTCACGAGCGACTGTTTGAGCAGAGTTCTCACTGCCTACAACGTCCGTTTTCGCAAGAACGGCACCAAGACCAGCAAGATCAGAGAGATCGCAAAGCTCGGAATCGTGGAGCAGCACGTCAGCAAGAAATCCATCGAGAAAGTGCTCAAAATGTGCGAGGAGCTGGATGAGCGGAGACGCAAGAAAGCATCATCTTCTAACGAGGACGACCCCGACGCAGATGAGGAAGATGATGATGCCGATGAGGCCAAACTGAAGTTATATAAGAGTCGTGGCTAAGAATAATAATAATGCTATAATCTGCTTTTGGGAAACTCTACGAACCTACAAGATAGATCATTGCAATGAAGGAGTGAAGTGAGAGAAATCGAATGAGATGAATGAGTGCAAGCACCCATGCAGCATGGATGAAGGAACGAAGGCATGGCTGAACCAGTGAGTGGCTGAGTGAGTGAATATGGAGGGAATAAGGGAAGAAGGAAGCCAGGCAGGAATTGAAGCAATGATGCAGTGAATGAAACAAGGAATGTGTCATTGAATGAATGGAGAAAGGAAGGAAGGAAGGACATAAGGAAGGCCTGTTTCTTTCAACGAACAAATGCACAGCCAGGTGCAGGCCATGCAGCTGGAGGGCGACCCGGCTTGGCAGGCGGCAAGCGAGTTTCTCCAGCAGCTCGAGCTGGAGGCACGATTTCGAGTAACTAAAGAACGTCTTATCACGACTGAGCTTGTTTCAAAGTCTTACTAAAACTACTGATGGAAACAAGCATAGCTGACACTTCTACCAGCATCGGCTTCACACTTCAACAAATCTCCCCCCTAGGAAGAGAAGCAGCTGGAGCAAGAGCCAGCAGAGGGCGCTGAGGCCGAGGGCGGAGGCGAGTCAGCACCGGCGGCCAGCGAGGCCGCTGCAGCCCAGCAGGAGTCGCAGAGCCGAAGTCTTCTGGTGTCCTCAACCACGGTTCCCGAGCACCTCTCCGCGAAGTACCCTGTGCCGGATGGAATCTGGATGACGCATGCGGTCACGAAAGACAAGACATTGCCTCACTTCCAGGCCAGAATTGCTTCTGGAGCTGGAGTCTACAAAGGAAAGTTCCGCAGCAGCATTTCAGAATTCAGTTTCTTTTTGCTGCATTCGTTTCTTTGAAACCAAAACCCACAACCCATGCAAACTATCGAGCACACATCCTGCAGGGGATCCTGTGCTGCAAGCTACAACAGCTCCTTGACCGAGACAGAGATCAACGAGGCAATCAAGCTCGGCGCGCAGATGGCTCCGCGACTTCGGTCGCAGGCACAGGCTTACTACATCTGCTGGTGCTGGGCTGTGGATGCAAGCAAGGCTCTTGCATCAAACAAGAGGCAAAGGGTCTCTTGAGAGAGTAGCTCTTGAGGGGTTCACACGTGCCGCAGCCGACACAGCACATGAGGGCACAACACCAACACAAGTCAGCAGCTGCAGCACGTGTGATGGTGGGTGTGGAGCATGGCTGAGACATGCCGCGATGCGACCAAAAAGTGAGTGTTGCTGAGAGCAGTTGAAGCAATCCCCAAGCCGAAGCAGAACCATCTAGCGAAGCAGAAGGGCCCTTGAAGCAGAATCGATTTGGGCCATTATGAATAATATGTAGTAAACATATTAATTTCATGTTGTATATTGTTTATGTACGTAAAAATGCCTGCTCTTCTGCTTACATATCACTAGTTTAATCATTACAATAATTACAGGGGTGAGACTTCAGTCTGAGGACGGATGCCGACTTTACCTTCGCAGGGCTCATGTCCTGTGGGAGTTCCTCCAAAGGCTAGAGCACGTGTGCAGTTCTGCAGATACCGTGCATATGGCCAGCCTGCTTCTATGGGGCCCATTCACCCAAATGCCTGCACTAGACGGAACTGTGCCATCATCTTGCAAGATGCGTTTCTTTCATGCCACTTGTGCGAAGCAAGCATTCAAACAAAATGCCCGTGCCCTCGACAGGGCCCAGCAGCTTGACAAGCATCACACAGTTTCTTCGGACGGGTTCACCACGGCGGGAGGTCCAAACAAGACGAGCCTTGCTATGCAAAGATCCATAATACACACCTGCAGTATTCAGAGTTTCATGTGGCAAGGTGCCGTGAGCTGTGGGTAGCCTTCCGTCCGCTCGAAGGCCACGCAAGGGCCATCGAGGCCGCAGTTGCAGGGAAGCGCCCAGGAATGACCTGTGAAGAGTTCCTGAGGCAAGGTTAAGGGAAAGCTATGGTGGCCAGTCATATAGCTGCAAGGAATAGGCCTGTGGACTTATGCTTTAAGTCTCAGCAATCCAAGCTTTACAGGTTAATGCTTTGGTGTTTAATCCCTTCCGGCCAATATTAAACGGCCTCCCTCTCAATACAAACTCGGAAAGTGTTTTTTATTCTTCGGGGTAGTAACCGGGTAGTATGTTTGTCTCTACTGCCACCTTTGAGGGGTCGTGATCTTGCTCCCATTCTGGCTCTTGCTCCCGCGCTGGCTTTTGCTCCGGCTTCTGCTGCGTCTCTTGCGCCTGCTCCTGCTCTTGCTGTTGCTGCCGCTTTTGCTCCTGCTCCTGCTCTTACTCCCGCTCTTGGTTTTGCTTTGCTCTTGCTGCTTCTCTTGCTGATGCTCCCGCTTTTGTTCTTGCTCCTGCTCTTGCTCTAACTCCTGCTGTTGCTCTTGCTCTTACTGTGCTCTAAGGGTATTTGGAGCCTCGAAACCCTCCCCTAATTCAGAATATCAGAATAGGTTTTAAAGGGCAGGGATGATTTCTGGACCATTCGCCCCAGTGTGTTTTTATTATTAGGGGGTGTTTAGTAAGGGACCAGACCCAAATGAACCCCTAAAGTCCTAAAGATGATGGCCAGAGGACAGAAACCGGCCAGGGGAGTAGAAGGACAAGCAATGTTTTGCATTGTGGTCGTGGTGTCACCGTAGTTTTTATTGACATACCTGTTGCCGCGGTCGCTGCATGTCGCTGCCACGGAAATCAGTTGTCAATCCGGCTCGTGCCACTGTGTTTGTAGCAATGAATCACAGTGGGGTCGTGCCGAAAGCTTGTGTCATCGACCATTGATCCTATTCTGACTAGTGATTGCTAACCTTCACTGCAACACGACAGTCACTTGCAGCAGGCATCCAGCTTGTCTGCCCATCCATGGAACACCTCAGGCTAGACCAATGTGGGATATTTGAGACGAGATGGGAGAAACGAAACTAAACACGCCTTGCAGTTTGCAAGACTCCTGTCTCAGTGTGCTGCATGGGGTTCCCGCCTAAGAATGAGGGCGGAGGATTTCGGGACAGTCCTACGACTAGGCTGCGCATTTACCCAACCATGCACTCAGAGCCACAAAGGCAAAAGCAAGCAACCGCCGTTCGGTGCAACAGGACCCCAAGACCTCAGCCAAACGCCTCAAATTGGAGGTCCCCCGGATCCCAAAGTCATCTTGGAGATCCCATCCCGAGCCCCGAGCTTTTGAATCTTGTCGCTATGGCACATCACCCTGAATCCCGAGAGCTAAAACCGAAATCTCAACCTCTCACAAAATCCAAGGCCGTGCAAGCCTTCGGTCCGTTGCCCCTGCCCTGCCTCGCAGCAAGCGAAGCCTTTCACGCCGCATCCCTCCTGACCAGCCCCTGGCTGACAGATGCCAGCCGGGCCAGCCTCGAAAAAAGGGCTGGAGCAAAAAGCAAAACGACAGCAACAGCGGTAACAAAAAGCAATTACGTGCAGCGGCATCATGACCATCACCATCCAACCAACGTTCGGAATACTAGTGATACTAGTGCACAACTGGAATGAATGGTACGTAAGCATAACGCACAGAAAACTGAGAACTATGCTCAATAGCGACTTTTCAATGATGGCCAGCCATAACCAGTACCGTAACTGACACAATCATCCTAACAAGCATAGACGCCAACGGCGGACACCAAATCCCGAACAGCACGTCACATCCGAAGAAACATGACTCTTGCTGCGAGTCTTCCCTCTCATGCCTCCCTCGGGGCGCCTTGTGCAGAAACGACTCGTCTCTGCACGCCATTTGGCGGCCGGGCCAGTAGGCGAACTTGCATGGTAGCTTCGGCAGCTGGCCTAGCAACCGTGGCCAGGTGTTACACAGACTACCATCAATATCAATATTAATATTCCTATTAGTATTACTATTACTGTGAATATAAATATATTGCTATTAATATTACTACCAGTAGGACGCGTGCTTATTTTACTCCGAGATTGAAGCGCGCTTGGCTGTAGGGCCCCACCCTCGACCTCCGGCCAGCAGCTCCAAAGTCTCTTGAACATCCGACTCGAGGATCCTGGGATTCGGAGACGGAGAGCTTGTGTAGGATTTATCAAAACACATAAGCACGTAGGGAATGAGGGAAGGAAGGCTAAGGGCATCATTACACAAGATCTTCGGGTCTAGGTAAGGCCTTGGAATCGAAACTCCAGCATAACCACCCTTTGCCCCCCTCACACATGGTGAACATTCCATACTCCGGCCCCCGGAGCTCCCGGAGGGGTTCGGTGAGGGCTTGGACCTTCTGGCTTCGCGCTGAGGGTTTCGGATTTGAGGGCCAGGGGCAAACGACGTTGGGTTTTGCTTCTGCTGGCGTGCTTCCCCGGCACCTAAGCGTCTTCCTCATATAAAATATTCAGGGACAATATGAGGCTGAAGCGATTCAGTTGGATCCCTCGCCGGTACCTCCGGGCATGCTGCTACTAGCAATAGGTGAAACTTCAATTGGGTCGCAGGCTGCAAAACTGACTTCCTACATCTACCCGTTCAACCTCGTGTACACCGATCAACCTCGTGTACACCGAGCTGTCGCTTCGAGGCTCAGTACAGACACGTCTGTGGGAGGCTTGCTCCGTGCGGTCCACCTGACAGTTGCTTAGATCAGGTCACGCTTTAGGGCGCACTACACCAGGTTTCAAACAAGCAGATAACTAGATCAAATTAGATCAAATTGTGGCCGGGACTGGCATTAAGGATCGCGCATGTTGGGTCTAGCTCTTTGTGGAAAGATTCCGACCTCTGCGTGGCCAGAGCCAGGAATCGAGGGTGTGCCGCTAGAGAAGATTCGGCCAAAGTCCCGTTGAAGTACCGAAACAGGATCTTTGCAGAAGCGTACTGATCCACTGTGCAGTCTTGCCAGTGCAGCATTCTTGCAGCAAAGGCCGGAGAGTTGGCGCAATTCCTGAGTCTGCGCTACAAGTACCAACCAATCAAGAATGCATTGAAGAGCTCGTTGTCTTGAAACGGTGGAAGAGCATGGGCATCCATCATGTCTCCACTGACATAATTCGCCGAACCCTCGGGTCATCCTTAAGCCTTAACCCTACATTTGCAACCTAAACTCATAGTTCTCGGCAGCACCAAAATCCGGCTCAATAGCTGCGCCAACTGGAGAGCTGCCAGTACCATACCGAAGTCCCCCTTGTCGGGCTCAATGGGCTTCGGATTAGGTTTAAGGCTTAGGATGTGCTTGGAGTTTACCGTGGCTGGTCCTTCCTAGAAAATGAAGCCCAAGTCTTCGAAGGCCATTGTAACATGAACTGGGAGATCTTCTGAACGGTCCGAAATGCTGTTAAAGGTATCCTCCAATGCCACTACCGTGAACCCATGCGTGGCCTTCAGGTCTTGCCCGCGAGGGTGTGTGTATTGCAAGAACCTCTGGGAACTCTGCTCCGGGAAGCGCTCCGACCAATCATCCACAAACCAAATACCTTGCTTCAGATTTAGGGATCGGGAACAGCATTCTGCTTAACGGTGGGACATGCTGGGGATCAGCACTAAGGATTAGGTTTCCTAAGCGGTTTCCGCAAGGAGCTTGGGCCAAACGCGCGGAGCCCGCATGTTTTCCAGCCAACTCCATCATGCAAAAAACAATATACAATCCGTGATATCTCTGGGACCGGCGTCGCAGGTATGCGATGGCATCCGAAAACAGCAGGGGTTCTGCCAACTACGAGATCCCTGAGAAAGAAGTCTGCGATCGGTGATTGTCTAAAACCTTGCTGTTCGATCGAAGCATGCACTGAAAACTTAGCCAAAACTGGAAGGAGATCAGGACCCAGATACCTCTGTCCCGCATGAAGTAGATCTTCTCATCTACACCATTTGCGTGCACGAACACTGGCAACTTCACGCCGTCTGTTGTAAGATGAACACCGCGCCAGAAGTAGTTCATTCCATGACAGATTTCTGTGGGGTCCAGCACCCTGAGCACCAACTTCCTTCTTGCGGTAACCTCCGGGCATCGACCACCCACCTGTCACGAAGATGTGATCGTGAAGGCAAAATGCTCAAAAGGAAACCCCAACAAAGGATACAAAAGGAATGACCCACTCGACCCTCCTGACAAGTGGCCTTCTTCCCCTGTCGAAGCATCTCGACAATGGCCAGCCGCTCAGGGGCCCACCCAGAAGGAAGCATCACGGAAGAGTTTCCATAGCGGACGAGCACCTTTGTGGAGGAAGCTACACCCAATCTGACTGTCCCAACACATCTGGCGGAGGTCGACATGAACCGAAAAGGATTTTCCCTGCGACCGTCACGGTCGAAGGATGAAAGCTCCTAGCGCCTGGCCAGAAGTGGATCCGTTGTTGTGTTAAACCCTGTTGTCCATGCACATCAGTGGTACCATGCATTGGTTCAAGAAGCAGCTGGTGCAGCAACAAGCTAGTCCCACTACATCTCAGAGTTTTGCACCGATAGAGTACAGACGCTTGCAGATGGAACGCTCTTGCGGTAAATGCCGCAACCTGCTGCTTAGGTGCTGTGGAAGGCTCCATGGCGAGGTGCATGAGTACAAACTTGTTGAAAGCCTTGGCCGACGGCAATGTCTTGACATTGTAGACCGTGGTCTCCGAGCCCGTGTTTATCCAAGCCAAACCTTGCGAAGTCTGTTTTTCATTGACCGTTTGCGAGGGTCAAGACCCACAGGGCTTAGGTCCCCAAGGCTTTTTTTGACAGTCAAGGAGCCAAGGCAAATAATGACACATAAGGACAAATAGTAAAACGTCAAAAAAAGACAAACAAAAAACCATAAAACCATATAAAACAATAATAGACAAATCCGGACAAACAGGGACAAATCCAGACAAGTAAACATAAGTTTAAGCAAAAATTTGATATGTGTTTTTAAGCAAAAATTTCAATAAAACTTGTGCAGCATTTTGAAATATGTTTAAACGATTAAACCTGTTAAAAAAGTGTAAATGCTTTCGATGTGTTTAAGAGCTCTCAAAAACCTTTTGAATTTGTTCAATAAAAATTCCAAAGTTGTTAAACAAGAAGAAGCTCGATGATGTACAGGACGAAGAAGACCTGGCACAGGGTGTGTTCATCGACTTAAGTAAGGTTATCAGATGTGAAAAGCAGTATGTTTCTAGTGGAGGTCTGCAGCTCTGGTTTGACTATTAATTTGAAGGCCTAAGCAACAGAACTCAGATATCAGCAACAGGTAAGTAAGATACCGAGTTTGGGGGAGGATGAGGGGGGGGGGGTATTGTGCCACAACAACAAAAACAACGGTAGCCTGCCAGCATCATCTCTACATCATCTCTTCATATCACCGTCTAACCATAGCAGCTCATCATCACACCCTGATACCATTTCATCCTCATCATTATGTCATCATAAGAAAAATCATCATAATCATCACCATCAGCATCTTATCTTTATCATCATCATGATTGTGTATACCATCACCAGCACTAACACAACATCTTCATACAAAGAAGACATATGTCCTAGGATATGACAATGAGTATAGACTGTGCACCCACAAAATGTGCAGCTATAATCAAACCTGGTGAACCCTCCTCAATCCCCCAAAGCTCTGAAGCCCCAAGGCCCGAAAATTCTCCAACTCCTGAAACCCACCCCCCCCCCCTAAAGCTCTAAAACGCAACCCCACCGAGAGTCACTGAAACCCACAAAACCCAAAAACCATAAAGCCCGGGCTGTAAGTCTAGTCTAAGGTTCTAGAGTTTTTGCTATTAGTTTCTGGGGTTTCTAGGGCCTATAGTAAGGGCTTGTGAGCTCAGGCTCAGCCGGTTGTTTGTGGCTTAGGGGTAGCATAAAAGGCTTTAGGGCCTTAGGGCTCTTTAAGCTGTAAAGCCTTTCATAGGCTGGGGCATCTGGCTGGTATTAGATAAGATGATAAGATGGTATGATGACAGTGTGATAAGATGGTAAGATGGTGAGATGATAAGCTGATAAGACGATGCTGACATGATATAATGGTGATGATATGATGTTGAAATTATGGGGTGATAAGATGCTGATGGTGATAATGGTGACGATTATGATGATTTTCTTACGGTGACAGATTGATGAGGATGAAATGATGATACGACTGTGTCATGATGCGATGATGGTATGAGGATGTGCTGGGCTTGGAAATGATGAGTTGATAGTAGGTGCTGTTGTTCTAAGGATGATCGTGGCGGTAGATGATGGTGATTACAATGACAACAGGATGTTGGCCGGATGATGGTAGGGTACGGTCATCGGGTAGCGGTAAGTAGCTATGAGACTGCTGATGATGCTGGTGCAGATGATATAATTATAGAAATTATAGAGTTTGCTGGGCCTTTCGGGCTGTGCTCGGGATTCGGATTTAGAGTCATTTAGAGGGGTTTGTCGGGGCCTGTGTTGTTGGGAATTTCGGATTCGGGCCTTTGGGTTCAAGGACCCTAAGCCCCAGCCTTAAACCCCTTATTTTCATATTACGGCCTCCTCTGCGCAGTGACTGGTGCAGTGAGATCAGTATATCAAATACTATATTATTGGAACCCCTGCCTAAGACTGCCTAAGACCCTGAGGACCTTAAGATCCTAAGACCTTAAGGGCCCTAAATCGACCGTACACACCCACCATCACTCCATAGCACTGGTCACCAGCGCGATAAACCCAGACGGACTGAACAGCTTAACTTCGGGTTCTAGATAGGCTCGGGGTGTGAAACTTAGGCTGTCGGGGTATACTTACCAAGGGAAAGTATATAAGAACTTCAGCCCACAGACTTCAGTCTTCAGTCTGGCTGTGCCCTTCACTGGTCGATGCCGTGCCCCTGCCTGTGCTGAGGTCTCTTAAAGGGTTTTTAGGGCTTAAGGGTTGAATAAAGTTAGGGTGAAGGGGTTTATTTTGCATTACGGGTAGGATAGCCTTGGGATTGCTGTTCGGATGACCAGTGTAAGTAAGAAGGAATTTTAGTGTTATTATACCATTTCGGACTGTTGCTGTGATACTATTAGTACTAGTACCACTACTACTACCACTA
>CAJNJA010012611.1:0-13036 GCA_905231915.1 Symbiodinium necroappetens | reverse complement strand
TTCAGGTGAGTTATTCCTAGGGTTCTACCTATGGGTCTTGGATGGGTTGAAGGTTGAGATATAGGTTGTTATGTTTTGGGGTGCTAGGGGGGGGTGCATGGTTAGAAAATGGAAATGGTCATTGCTAGCTAATACACCCCAAAACTCCTCCTAAACTCCTAAACAGCCGGGCCCCTTTTTTCGACCCAAAAGGGAACCCTCTCGGAGCCTCCGAGGGCTGACGGACTGAGGCCGCCACGAGCACACGAGGATCAGCCCTGATGCCGCGATGGCCCTGAGCTTCTGGTTTAGGGTTTAGGGTTTAGCTTCTGGGGACTATAGGGGACTCTAATTACCTACAGCTTTATGGAACAGACTCCAATAGACCTATTAAGGAATATACCTTAGATTATAATAGGAGCTGCTGGGGACTAGGTTTTTGGGGGTCTAAGGTTTAGGGTTTAGGGGCCATGGATTCTAGGGACTTTTGTAGGGTTTGGGGTTTAGGGTGTAGGGGCCAAGTAGCTTCTAGATTCTAGGGGCTAGCGGGTTAGGGTTTAGGGCTTCGGGTTTGGGGAGACGAGCGAAGGGTTTAGGGTTTAGGGCTTAAGGCTTAGAGCTTAGCTTCCAGCTTTGGCCACTTAGGGTTTAGGGATAAGGACTATAGGGTCTGTAATTAGTTGGGTCTATCTCCTTTTGGGTCTCGAAATGGGTCTATAAATACAAACTTGGGCCTATATAGCTTCTGGAAACTGACGGTTTAGGGTTTACCTGTAACTCTCTTGACCTACGGATTAGCAGCCATTACCCCTTAATTAGTAGGTAGAACCCATAAAACTGTAGGTAATTAGAGTCCCAGGTAGGGTTTGGGGTATCGGGTTTAGGGTTTGGGGTTTAGGGTTTCGGGCTTCGGAAGAAGAGCGAAGGGCTTAGGATTTAGGGTTTAAGGCTTAGCTTCTAGCTTTGGCCACTTAGGGTGTAGGGGTTTAGGGATAAGGGCTTAAGGCTTAGAGCTTAGATTCGAGCTTTGGCCACTTAGAGTTTAGGGGTTTAGGGATAAGGGTTTAGGGGTTTAGGGGTTTGGGTTTGGGGTTTTTGGTGTTTGGGGTTTAGGGTTTACCTGGGACTCTAGTCCCCTCCGGCTTTGTGGGTTTAGCTTCTGGGGACTAACACTAACGGTTTAGGGTTTTGGGGTTTGGGGTATAGGGTTTAGGACTAGGGTTTGGGGTTTAAGTAAGGCTTAGGGTTTAGGGCTCAAGGGTTTAGGGTTTAAGGCTTACCTTCTGGGGACTATATCGTCCACAACTAGTCTATAATTATTTGGGTCTATGATTGGTTGGGTCTAGAGTTATTTGGGACTATACTTATTTGGGTCTATAGTTATTTGGGTTTGTAATTATTTGGGTCGAAAAAAAGTAGGGTTTAGGGACTAGGGTTTGGGTTTAGGATTTAGGGTTTAGGGTCAGGGGTATAGGGCTCAGAGTTTAAGGTTTGGGGGTTTGGGGTTTAGGGTTTAGTGGCCTTGGGTTCTAGGGACTAGAGGGTCTGTAATTTTTGGGGTCTGCAACTAGTAGGGTCTGTAATGAGTAGGGTCTATATAGATTCTAGGGACTAGGGTTTGGGGTTGAGGGCTTAGGGTTTAGGGGCCTTAGATTCTAGGGACTGGGGGTTTAGGGGTTAAGGTTTAGAGCCCTTAGATTGTAGGGACTAGGGTCTATAATTAGTTGGGCCTATAATTATTTGGGTCTAGAATGACTTAGGACTATATTGGTTTGGGTCTGCGCTTCGTAGGGTCTAGAGTTATTTGGGTCTAGACTTGGTTGGGTCTAACATTACTTGGGTCTATGATTATTTGGATCTTTAAGTGGTTGGGTCTGTAAGTATTTGGAGGCCCTTAGAGAGACACTCGCTGAGGATTGGGCTGCGGTCCGAGCTTCTCCTCTGCAGGAAGGACGGAGGGTTCACAGTTTAGCGCCTTGGGGGCTTTAAGGCTGTAGGGTTTAAGGTTTAAGGTTTAGGGTTTAGGGGTTTAGGGGTTTAGGGCTTTGGGGCCTTTAAGGCTTTAGGGTTGAGTTTGGGGGCTTTAAGGCCTAACTTAGGATTTACTTGTAACCCGAAGGGCTTTGGGTGTTTTGGGGGCTTTAGGGCTTGAGGGTTTAGTTTTAGGGCTTGAAGGCTCCATTTAGGGTTTACTTGTAGCCCGAAAACCTACCTCGTCAGGGGAGCAATAATAATCAATAAATCAAAACCGAAAGAACTTTCATGGTTTCTGTGTGCCGGTATTGTTTGGGATTCGGGATTCCAGCTTAAACATTGTCGTCGTCACGATCATCATTGTCAGCATGTTAATCAAATTCATGTCCAAGATGCCCGACACTACGTGAAGGAGGAAAAGGAAGACCATCACCAACCTATCTAAGTTACGCACATGTCCATGTCACCCTAAACCCGAAACCCCAAACCCTTTTGGGTTCGACACCCGTGGCCGCCATCGGCGGCCATTTCTGGGATTGTTGGATGGCTTACTCTTCTGATAGACATTAACTGTTCGGGTTTGGACTTGAGCGGAAACATCGGCATTGCCGCCTGTCGCGCGTTCCCTCCCTCCCTCCCTCCCTCCCTCCCTCCCTCCCTGCCTGCCTGCCTGCCTGCCCGCCTGCCTCCCTCCCTCCCTCACTGTGGGACAATCCCTCAAAACGGCTATCAGCTTGAATCCAAGAAGATAAGGCAGATATATGCAGAGTTGCCCTAATGGTACACAGTGCCAGCAAAGCAGAGTAATCACAGATCAACAAGCAAGCTGGCTACTCATTCATCTGGGCATAGTCATGAAGGTACGGTAAACCTGCAAAACCTCCAAACCCGACAGACTGGTAGCAGTGGCACCTTAAGGTTTAGGGTTTAGGGGTTTAGGGGTTTCGGGTTTAGGGGTTTAGGGTTTAGGGGTTTAGGGGTTTAGGGTTAACTTTGGTGCTCAGCCCTGAAACCGTAGGGTTTAGGTCCACAGGAAGTCCGTAAGCTCTAACCCAGCTGGCGTGCAGGGAGGATCCTTCCTCATTTGGGAAAACAGAACCCCCAACGTCAACCCTATGTGGGGAAGATCCGCATTACAAGTACACCCACCAAAAAAAAAACGTATTGCTTGCACAACTTTCTTTGAGCTCCCGGAAAACTCCTGAGATCCCGGAAACTATGTTATAAGAAGCACACAGACGGCGGCCTGCAGGAACAGCACTGACAGGAGTGTCCCCCACAACGGAATGGTGCAGTAGATCAGAGATGAGATGGCCTTGTCAATCGTCTCTTTAACACTCACAAAATTCTCACTTAACCCTACCCCTACCCTACTTCCCTGTGAAGATAAGCAAACATATTTGTATCGAGATCCCTACATATGTATTCATATATATATATGTATACATAAGAGAACATAGCTTGACATAGCTTCAAAAAGCAAGCAAGAAACCGAAGACGTACCCCAAACTCGTCAAGTACATCGAGTACAGTGCTTTGAGCCCTCAAGCGCTTGTCTGTCTCTTGTCTTTGGGCTTCCGTGGCTTCGAATTCTAGGATTCTAGGCTGCACCTCCATGTAAATGGTTGTGGGGCACGTTTTCCTCGAGATTTGTTTGGGTTCTGTCCCCCTAAGGGTCCATGTACCCAAATAGTCTATACTTTGGCCTTAGCAGTCCCTATATCGGTACTTTGGGGCCAAAGTATCTACTATTTGGGTACATGGGCCCTTAGGGCTGTATATAGGCCCTCATGGCGTCTAGTCCCTACTATAGGTGCCTTAGAAATCAGAATCGCTCTAGCCTGTTTTTTTTTTGGGGGGGGGGGAGCCCAGAGGAAGTCGTATCTGGTACTGCTGATGATCTAAATCCTGCATTACCTGAAGGACCCTAAACCATAGGAATTATGGTATATATTCCCTAAACCCTAAGGTATACATTCCTCAGTTAAGGGAACTACAAAAACCTATAAAACCCAATAAAACCCCATAAAACCCTAAACCCTAAGGTATATATTCCTTAATTAAGGGATATTGGAGTCTCTGGGGATTGGCGCCCTAAACCCTAAACCCTAAACCCCAAAGCCCAAAACCCAAAACCCAAAACCCTAAACCCCAAAACCCTAAACCCTAAACCCTAAACCCCTAAGCCCTAAACCCCAAAACCGTAAATCCTAAACCCTATTTAAATTTACTGTACTTAATAAGAAAACCATACCATGTACTAGTAGAGCCCTATTATGGCATCTTAAACTGAATCCCTTCACAAGAACCCAGTAAACCCGGACCGTCTGAACGTGTCTTGCTATGCAAGGTCCTTGAAAAGCTCTCTGCCAGAATCGAACAACAAGAAACAGAACCCTACAGTTCTATAACAGCAAGCAATGACCCCGACCTACTCCCCAGGTAACACCGGCATGTCAAAAAGAACACCGTTCGAAAACCCTAACAAGCAAATTGAAAAGACTAAACCACGAAATATAGACCTTATAAACGCCCTTTCGAAAACCCGATATCAGGTCCAGAAACAGACTAGATGCATGTCAAACTCCAAATAGACCCTCATAACACCCTGTAAGCCTTCTAGAAATACATCCGAGAGGCAGGTCCGACAAACTTGAAAGCAAACAGTTCCACCACCGCGGGCAGTCCTTCTGATCTGGTCTGGGTTCTTGTTTAGGGACCTAATTTAAGTCACTATAATAAGGAAACCAGATTATTCATTATCGAACCCTATTACGGTGACTGAATTTAAATCCGTTAACAAGAACCCAGTAGTTTGTTGAGGGCATTCATGAGGTTCTTGCTGGGTTTAAGGTTTAGGCTTCCAGCGGGCTACATTACGGGTTGCTTTATGGAAAGAAGTTTAGGGTTTAAGGTTTGGTTTAGAGAGGTGTGGGGCTTCGGATTTAAATCTCGGGAGTTGACGATGATGTCGCTCGTCTGCTCTTCCCCCGATGCAGCGACCGTTCCCTCGTCTGCCAACTGTCGGATTTTGGAGAATTGCCGGTTTTTCTGCGGATTGTGCTCCGGGCTGGTTTGGCCTGTGGATTCCGCAGTGCTGTGGTCTGGCTGGGATTGTGCCTAGGGGACTTTACCTGTAACTCAGTCTATTTACCTACAGTTTAGCAGCCATGACCCCTTAACTAGTAGGTAGAACCCATAAAACCGTAGGTAATTGGAGTCCCTGGCACAGCCTAAACTAAGTTCAAGGAATGGTACGGATTATAGGTGCAGATGTAAGCTCTCTGACCGGACCCCTCCGCCCCCTTCGCCCCGGACACTTGCATCAGAAACCCCCGAAACCCTGAACCCTAAACCCCCAAACCCCTGAACCCTAGACCCCAAACCCTAAAAGCTAAACCCTAAATCCTAAACCCTAAACCCCAAACCCTAAACCCTAAAATGGACCAGCAAACTTCATCGTCTCGTCCTGTGCATAGCAGGCCGCAGATGACGATCTGCGTCCAAATTTGAGGCGAGAGTCCTCAAGGACACAAGGTCCCTGACACCGTACTAGTAGGGTTTAGGGTTCAGGGTTTGGGGATTAGGGTTTAGGGTTCAGGGGTTGGGGTTTAGGGGTTTAGGGTTTTAGGGCTTAGGGTTTGAGGGTTTAGGGGATTAGGATTCTGGGGTTAGGAGTTTAGGGGTTTAGGGTTGTAGGGTTTAGGGTTCAAGGTTTGGGGATTAGGGTTTAGGGTTCTGGGTTTAGGAGTTTAGGGTTTTAGGGTTTAGGGTCTAGGGTTAAGGGTTTATAATAGGGGTTTAGGGGTTTAGGGTCTTGGGTCCAGGGGTTAGGATTTACCTGTAGCTCTGTTTACCTGCAGTTTAGCAGCCATTA
The DNA here is from genome assembly GCA_905231915.1 of Symbiodinium necroappetens. Classification (NCBI taxonomy): domain Eukaryota; class Dinophyceae; order Suessiales; family Symbiodiniaceae; genus Symbiodinium; species Symbiodinium necroappetens. The sequence continues at coordinate 7,206 of CAJNJA010012611.1, read as the reverse complement.
CACCCCTCAATTAGTAGGTAGGGTCCCGGGTTCAGGGCTTAGGGTTTTGGTCAACTGCTTCCCTGTTGGGGCTATAACAGAAATCATCATTTTTTTAATCCTTACTAGGGTTTTGTTATAACAAACCTAGAGGCTCCAGATATAGTACCATTATGGAATTAGGTCCCTAAGACCTCAATAAGGATGGTCTTTTGAGGCCCAATTCCATAATGGTAGTCTATATGGAGCCTCTGAAAAACTTGTAAAAACCTGTAGCCAACATGGACCCAGTCAACCCCCTAGACTTCCGCGTGCGGCAGAAGCAAGCAACACAAAAAATGGCTTGAGCCCCACCTGGGACACACAAAGTACCTACAGCTTTTTTGGGTTCTACCTATTAATTAAAGGGGTGTACTGGCTGCTAAGCTGTAAGTAGAAAGAGTTACGGAGAAACCCGAGTGTTGAGCCCTGCATCGAAGGGTGCGACTTGACAGTAATACGGTTGATGATAAAGACCACAAAAAAGGGTTTAGGGTTTGGGGTTTTAGGGTTTAGGGATATAAATCCTGCATTACCCATAATAAGGAATCTACCATAATTCCCATATTTCTCCAGCCGTTGCTGCTGCTGCTTGCCCAAAGGCGGATGGGAAAAAATAGAACCCGTAGCGAACCTGGGCGCTGAGGTCACCGATGCTTTCCCAGCAGCCTTGGCACTTCCTGCTGTTTCCACAGCAGCCTTTGCACTCTCCGCTGTTTCCACAGCAGCCTTTGCACTCTTCGCTGTTTCCACAGCCTTTGCAACCTGAACCCTTCGCGGGAACGCTGTATATGGAGCTCGCCATGTGCCCAAATCGTCTTCCGATTCCGAAACATCCGCACCACGCGCCTTTGGAGGCGTCTGCATTTACTTCATCAACAGTATAGAAGCCTAAACCCTAAACCCTAAACAGTAGGATAGGGCTTACTATAAACCGTATGGTAAACCCCAAAAAGTTGGAAACCGGATTAAGGACAAATAGTGCTGGGATTCCCTCTACACTACTCTTAACGATTGAGGCTATTGGGTTTCCAACTTTTGGGCTTCTACTGTACCCTAAACCCTAAACCCCAAACCCTAAACCCCAAACCCTAAACCCTAAACCCGATACCCTAAACCCTAAACCCTGGGCTTATTATAAACCGTAGTAATAGGCTTTGCCTAGTAGTAGGCTTTGGTCTACAAGCTGTGGGAGCTCAAGGGTCGAATGCACGAAGCCTGAGGCTCAACATCGCCCCTAGCCCTGGTGGGCCTTACTGAGTAGGGTTTAGGGTTTAGAGTTTAGGGTTTAGGGTTTAGGGTTTAGAGTTTAGGGTCTAGGGTTTAGAGTTTAGGGTTTAGGGTTTAGGAGTGTCTTGAGGCTTTAGGAGCACTCATACGTCAGTGCGATACTTCTTTTTTTGTAGACCCTAAACCCAAAACCCGAAACTCTAAACCCTTGACAAATTCGCTGATTCTTTGTTGGAACGTTCGGGCTGGGTCTTCATCGAGGCTCTCGGATGGCTTTGGGGAAGTAACAACTAGATGGTCATAGTTGAAAAGTTGTACTTGTAGCAAAAGCTGCCCCATACGTAATCCAACAAATTGAGTTAGTGCCGTAGATATGGATTTTCCAAGATTGTACTTGCGTGCTTTAATCCTTTCGTGTCAATAATTCTGAGCGGTGCCCTTTTCACAGGGGTCCCCAGCAGGGTTCCTACGGAAAAAAGGCTGACAGACGTGTCGGACGGATTGAGCTTGAACCCAAAGCCCCAAGCCCTGAATTCTAAAACCGCCAACCCTCGACGTAAGTCCAAACCAGATACAGTACCCCACCGTGGACTTCGCAGTACGCATGGTAAACTGCAATCAAGCACGGCCGTCCATACTCGTCACCGAAGAGGGTGCCTTAATCGATCTGCCTACTGTTTATTAGTGGGCCTCGAAGAAGGGCGAAAAGTGAGGCCTTGCGTAGATAACTGTTAAGGTGTATCCGTCGTTATATATATATATTTTTTTTATCCGGCTTTCTCGACCAGGGAGCGCTCTGCAATGGCGAACTGCTCGGCAGTGGTGTACGGACCTGCTCTTCGCGGGCTTCAATGGAAGGGCCCAAGGTGTCCTTACTAAAGTCCTGCTTAAGGATTAGGGTTTAAGGATTGGGATTTAGGGTTTAGGATTAGGGTTTAGGGATAAGGATTAGGGTTTAAGGTTTGCCTGTAACTCTCTTCATCCACAGTTCAGCAGCCATTACCCTTTAATTCTTAGCAGGTTTTACCCATAAAAACTAGCTATCTACAATCTCAGGTAGAGAACCCCTCGACACGGAGCCTGTCATCTAGAGACCTAGGCATTTATGGCTTTACCTGTAACCTCAAACCTACAAAATAGTAGGTTATGACCCGTTAATCACAGGGCCTAAAACCTAAACCCCCAAACCCTAAACACCTAAAGCCTAAACCCCTAAACCCTAAACCCCCAAAGCCTAAACCCTAAACCCCTAAAGCCTAAACCCTAAACACCTAAAGCCTAAACCCTAAACCCCTAAAGCCTAAACCCTAAACACCTAAAAGCCTAAACCCTAAACCCCTCAAGCCTAAACCCTAAACCCCTCAAGCCTAAACCCTAAACCCCTCAAGCCTAAACCCTAAAGGTCTAAGGCCTAAAACGGCAGGTGTTTGGATTCACAGGTAGGGGCTTCGACTAGGGGGCTTCTAAAGGTCCAGCCCACAGCCTTACAACCCAAAGCGGGTTTAGGGTTTAGGGTTTTTGAGTTTAGGGTTTGGGGGTTTAGGGTTTAGGGTTTTGGAGTTTGGGGGTTTAGGGGTTTAGGGTTTTAGAGTTTAGGGTTTGGGGGTTTAGGGGTTAGGGGTTCAGGGGTTTAGGGTTTTGGGTCTAGGGCACAACTCCCAAGTGGCATTGTCGCGTAGTAGGAGTACTGTGGCAAGTGGCAGTTAGAACTAAGGTGCGGCGGGATATTGTTGCAGAGGCATCAAAGGAATACATGCGGGGGTGTCTTTGCTAGCTGTTCGGACCCCTACCTGTAACTCTCTTTACCTACAGTTTAGCAGCCAGTACCCCTTAATTAGTAGGTAGAACCCATAAAAACTGTAGGTAATTAGAGTCCCAAAACCCTAAACCCTAAAACCCTAAACCCTAAAGCCCTAAACCCTAAATCCGCATGCGGCTATATGGACCGAACTCCAAACTCTGAACAAGTGGCTGTCAATGAAGCTCGCCACCACACAAATCGCCGCCGCAGCGACCATCTGAACCTAAGCTGCGGTAGGCCACTGACGCACGGGGTACAGCATAATAAAGATATCAAACTATAGATGGGTAGTTCTCTAAAGTAGGGTCCCTTTTGGGCTCCTTTTTATAGGGGTGCGCACTGTATTGGGGACCTAAAAAAGGACCCTAATTTCGAAAACGATCCATATGCAACCCTAACCCTAAGCTTGAATTCTGAATCAACCCGCACTGTCGCATCTATACCCGAAGCTCTAAACCCCAAACCAACCGAAACCCCAACCTTAAACCCTAAACGCTAAACCCCTAAACCCCTAAACCCCGCAGTTTAACCGAAACCCCGACCTTAAACACCCAGACCCTCCCAAAAACCCTAAACCCTAAACCCTAATAACCCTCAACCCTAAACACCCAGACCCTCCCACATCCCTTAGTTAAGGAATAGACCTTAAGGCATACGAGGGATCCGACTATAATGTAAGGGTTTAGGGTTTAGGGTTTCGGGGTTTAAGGGTTTAGGGCTTAGGGTTTAGGGTTTAGGGACCTCCCAAATCATACTAGGGATTCGACTTTGAGGTGTACCTAAGAGTCTAATTATACCTACAGTGTTATGGATTTCTACCTACTAATTGAAGGGTAGAATGGCTGCTAAACTGTCGGTAAAGAGACTTACAGGCATTCTCTAAAGCCTATAACCCTATAACCCTAAACCCCTAAACCCAAACCCCCAAACTCCTAAACCCTAAACCCGAATTCATAATTCAGGGATCTTGGAAGGTCGGGCCCTGGGTCCCTCTTCTAGGTTCCCCAGTAACCCCTTAAAGATAAGGGTACACTTTCCAAATATTGGGCTTGAATAAGGGTTTAGGGTTCAGGGTTTAGGAGACCCCCAAATAAAAAGGGCAAAAGGGTATCCCCCTAAACCCCAAAACCCCTAAAGCCCTAAACCCCCAAACCCTAAACCCTAAACCCCTTCTCCCTAAACCCCTATAGATCCCTTTAAGGGAACCTAGTCTTCGCCCAACACAGCCGGGGCGCAGCTGCCAGGCCCACGGCCAGGTCGTCGCCCTTCGGCGCATCTGCCGCGCCTGGTGGGCTTGAGGGATTGAGTCGAAGCCCTAAGGCTCAATAGTAGTTCCCTTTTTGGGATTAAACCACAAAGAGGAACTGCTATGGCCGAGCCTGGTGTGTTGGGTTCTTGCTTAGGGATTTAATTTAGTCGGGATTTAGGGTTTATCGGGTCTATAGGGTTTATAGGGTTTATAGGGTCTATAGGGATTATAGGGTTTAGGGATCACACTGATGATTCAGACCTCTGTACACTGGGGCCTTGTAGAAATGTACAGGGTTTTGTAAGGATTGAAGGGATCTAGTTGCAACTCGGCGCTGTAAGCTTCAAGGAGGTTGGCCAAGTTGTAAACCTACTGCTGATGATATCAACCCTGCAATACCTTATTAAGGACCCTAAGCTACGGGAATTCTGGTAGTTTCTTCCTTATGGGTAATGCAGGACTTATATCATCGACAGTAGTTGCAGCCGCAAGTCCCGAAGAAGAGCAGGTTGAGACCCCCTTAACTATCTTAAAGGAAAGTACAGGTGGGAAGCTTAGGGTATATAGGGCTTCTATAAGGCTTCTATAAGGTATATAGACCTTCTATAAGGCTCCGACAACGGTAACTACCCACCTCAAAATGTCCTAGACTCTCGGGTAGCCCTTGGAACAAAAATGGAAGGTGTGTGTGCTCACAAACTTTCTAAGCCTCATGCAGTTCGGATTTAGGCTGCAAGGACCTTCAGGGATTTATCCTACCGAAACCCTAACCCTAGACCTTAAACCCTAAAGCTTAAACCCTAAAACCCAAACCTTAAAACCCTCAGCTCTAAACCGTTTAGGCTGTAGGGACCTCTACGGATTTATCCTACGGTAAGCCCGAAAGTGAACGTCCGGACCTTTGAGGAACCCAAATCTCTCTTTGCAAGGGTTGGTTTATTGGGGCTTGGACCGGTATTTCCAATCATATCCCCCCCACCCCCCGCCCCCAGAAAAAAGGGTATCAGGTTTCAAGTGTGAGTTGTGACAACATGAACACGCAAATTGACAAGGGTATTTTCGGCTTGCGCTGAAAAGACACGTGCCAAGCCCTGCCTCCTGGTGAAGCGCTCAGGTGCCTATAAGTGATCTAACGCAGATGAAGACTAGGCCGGTATATCCCTTAATTACATCCCAAACCAGGAAACCGATCTTAAGAAGGCTGCTTCGGGACATCCCTAAACCCTAAACCCTATAACCCTAAACTCATGAAGATGAGGCAACACGCCCTAAACCCTAAACCCTAAACCCTAAACCAAGAGAACGCCCGAAAATCATCAACCCTACACCGCAGGCTGAAACGCGACCTGGAGACTTCCACAACTTGAATTTTTTTAGGCGCCCTTTTTTGCTTAGGAGTTGGGCTTTGGGGTTTTTGGGGTTTAGGGTTTAGGGTTTAGGGTTTAGGGCTTTGGGGTATGTTATACTAGAGTTATAATAAGGAACCCCAAAATAAGCAAAGGTAGATATCAAGGCCCCTATAATGTTAGTGGGTTGCCGATGGGGGGGGCTGCTAGAGTTGCCAAACCTCAACTTAGTGCAAGGCTCAGGAAACATTATTGTCATTACGGTTTTCCGGTTGGTTCTACAAATATCCTACTACACCCTAAACCCTAAATCCTATAAACAAGCCCTGAATCCAATAGAACACTTGTAGAATATGGGTAGTTCTCTAACTTAGGGTCCTTTTTTGGTCCCCAATATAGTACGGCACCCTTCATAAAAGGTCCCGAAAAGACAACCCTAATTCAGAGAACTACCCCTATAGCAACCTTGAGGTACCCTTATAGAAGATCCCAATTTGAGGAACCCTGACTTAGAAGCCCGAAGGGTTGAGGGTTTAGTACCCTAAACCCTAAACGCTAAACCCTAAACCCTTAATTTAGGGTTCAGGCGCCTTCGGATTCCCCTTGGGCAATGAGCCGGTTGCTGCGGTAGACGTGTACTGCGAAGAAGAAGGTGCCTGAAGGGCAGGCATTTTGGGTTCAAAGTAAACCCTAAGCTCTAAACCCGAAAGCCCTAAACCCTGAACACTTAACCCTAAGGCCTAAACCCGACCCCTAAACCCTAAACAACCCCTAAACCCTCAACCCGAAGAAGCAACCCTGAAGGAACCCACAGTCCCTACATTGCAAACACGCCCCAGGTAAGTTCCGGAGCCAGACAGAGCCGCCTGCCGAAAGATGCAATCGAAGGGGGGCTAAAGGTTTGGGGTCCCCAAAACCCTAAACCTGAAACCCCTAAAACCCTAAACCCTAAACCTCAAGACCCTAAACCCTAAAACCCTAAAGCCCTGAACCCTAAACCAGGCTTGTAGAGTTTTAGGGTTTAGGGTTTTAGGGTTTAGTGCGCATGCCCTTCGGTGACGTCTTCAACCAGAACCCTTCCAGACACTCCTTACCCAAAAAGTCTTCCTGCATTTAGCTTCAGGGTTCAGACTTTGGGCTGAAAGGCTTCAGGCTTCAGGATTTAGGGTTCAGGGTTCAGGGTTTTAGGAATTAGGGTTTGAGGTTAAGGGTTCAGGGTTTCGGGTCCAGGGCTTGAGGTTTAGGGTGCAGGGTTTAAGGTTAGTCCGATTCCCCCGTAAAAAGCGTGAAACCCTAAGTGCTAAACCACAAAAAAGCCTTAACCCCGAAACCCGAAACCCTAAACCCCCCCCAAAAAAACGAACTTGCCCTTCAGCAGACCCGAACCCAAATTGCAAGCCCTAAACCCTTTCCCTACTGTAGGGGCCTTAAAATGCCCTACTACAGGGGGCCTTAATTAATTGGGGTTTAGGGTTTAGGGTTTCGGGGTTTAGGAGTTTAGGGTTTAGGGTTTAGGGTTTAGGGCTTAGGGCCTTAATAAGTACCTCTACTATTTTTTTTTG
>CAJNJA010012609.1:0-38910 GCA_905231915.1 Symbiodinium necroappetens | reverse complement strand
AACACCAACACCAACACCAACACCAACACCAACACCAACACCAACAGCAGCAGCAGCAGCAGCAGCAGCAACAACAACAACAACACCAACAGCAGCAGCAGCAGCAACAACAACAACAGCAACAACACCACCAACGCCGCCACCACCACCACCGCCGCCACCACCACCACCACCACCACCACCACCCCCACCAGCCGCCACCAGCCGCCACCAGCAGCCACCAGCAGCCACCAGCAGCCACCAGCAGCCACCAGCAGCAGCAGCAGCAGCAGCAGCAGCACCAGCATGAGCACCAGCACCACCAACACCGCCACCGCCACCGCCACTGCCACCGCCACCACCACCCCCACCACCACCGCCGCCACCACCACCGCCGCCACCACCACCACCACCAACAACAACAACAACGACGACGGCAGCAACAACAGTAACGGCAAAAAACAACAACAGCAAACGCAACAGCAACAGTGACAACAGCTGCATCAGCAACACGAATAGCAAAAACAGCAACAGCTATCACAGCAGCAAGAACCAAAACAACGAAAACCATGTGTGGCCACAACCAAGCCCACAGCCACAAGCAAAGGCGACGCCCGCAACCACGACAGCATCTACCTCGCCCTTGACATGTTCATGACAACGTAATCCCCAAACCTCGAACAAACAACCCTCCAACCAATCAATCCAAACACGCGATTCTCAGCCGAGGTGCGACGTCTTGGACGACCGGCCGGCGGCGTGAAACAAAGTACCCCCTGCAGGGCATGGTTGGTTCCTTTGTTGATGTCTACCAAGGTGGCAAAAGTGAGCTACAGAGGGCTCTGCCTGCTGGTATGGGGATGCAAGGCTCCAAAAGACTGACTTCCCATTCAATTAGTAAGGGCTTCCTCACATTTTGCCTTTGTCGTTTGCTTGGTGTCCAGCCTTGCCCAGTGCTGTGGCTTTTGAGTCGGTCGGCATTCCAAGCCGCTCGAAAGGAAGGCAAGCACTTGGCTCGTTCACACATCTCCATGGACGAGCCAAATGACTCTGCAGCTGCCTCCTTGGCGTCTTTTTTGTCGTTCCGTGGCCCACTCTGATAACCCGGTCTTTCAGATCGTCAAGCTGGATCCGAAGCTCGGCGTTGAAGACATCGGGTCATGTCCAATAGAATCCGGCACCTCATCTTGTAGCGGGCCCCGTTTCAGACGCTGCGCAAAGTCGAAGACAGTCTCCGTTGCTTTCTTCGTCCAATAACTCGGAAATACCCTCGCAAGATTGGTCTGTCAGGAACTGGAAGTCGTACGGTAGGAACTGGACTCCCGGCTTACATGTTGATTTCCGTGTCCCTCAATGGCCATCGGCATGGCGGCTTTGGAACGAAAAATACCAGTCACGCCCTCCTACAGTACAGTCTACGAGCAAGACTCTTAAGCCCTATTATCCCTGTAAGCCCGGCTGCGGGTTCAGGCTTCGAGTTCTTCCATGTCCTATGAAGACGTATTAATCCCCACCCCCACCTCTAAACCTACACTGTGCCCTTGAGCCTGAAGGAGATGCCTTGGGTTTGAGGGTTTTAGGGCGGAGTTTTCGAGGCCGAAAATGTATAATGCCACAACCCCAGAAGCTTAGAAGACTTGGAGTTTCGACCCTCCCTTAAAAGTCTAGGTTTTATAAATGATACTGCGGGCGAGTTTCCTAGATGTTAAGAGTCCTACCGGTATTCAGGTCTTGGTTTAGGATGGGTTTGTTGCCCCTAAAACCCTAAACCCGAAACGCCAAGCCCCTGAACTTCACAGCCACAACTCCAAACCCAACGCTTCACATAGCCAATTACCTAGTTGCTCTGCTTGCTGAGCCCCCTAATTATTGCATACTTCTTGGTACAAAAGGCATATATGAACCCAGAGGCTCTCCGCGTGCTCCGTTCGACGCGGTGTCGGTGCGGTGGCGCCGGGAGGAGGAGAGGAGGCGGAGGTGGGATGGGAGACTGAAAACAAAACCCCACATAACCCCAGCAAAGTGATGTGGGGAACAACACAACTTGAAAGTGCAGCCGAGCTGCGATCTTTCCCGAAGCCGTACAGCTTCTGAAGCGCAGGCTCGGGTATTTTCTCACGATCGCCCGCACCTGCCCAAACGCAAAGACGTGTGCAGGGAGGTCTGCCAGCTGGTTCTTGGAAGGGTCACCGGGGAGGGGAAAAATAGGTCAAAGATATTAAGGGTTGCTGTGTCTGCTGATGCGCGGGAAACGAAAGAGCTTAGACCTAAACCCCAAACTCTCAACGACTCAACTGCCCCCCAAACTCCTCAATCCCTAAAGGCCACGAATCCCGCATCGCAAGCCCGCCATCCCGACGCTGCTCCCTGGACCCAAAACCCCAACTGCTTTGCGCCAATGGCAAGGTACACTGCTTGGTCGCCTTGAAACTCTGCCTTGATTAGAGGCATACGGATTCCAAAGGTAGTTCTGCCAGGACAGCATTTTGCAGGGGAGTCATCGCGTTTTGAGGGGTTTCGTGCGGCTTCTATACGGGCTGTTGAGGGTAAGGGGCATCTAAGACTGACCAAGTTGTGGATTCCGTCCTATGTATGCCTGTGATCCCACATGCCTTTGTATTGCCATGGGAACGTAGCGCTGGGACCAGTAGCCATGCCGACAACACACACACACACACACCTAGGAGAAACAAACAAGGGGCATCGCCAAACCTAAGAAATTCAAATTCAAATCGAAGCACGTGCATAAGTGGCGCCAAACCTTGGAGATAATACAGAGGCCTTGAGCCTGAATAGCTGGGCTACAGCCAACAGCGACCACAGTGATGTGAGCAGTTTCATCTTGACACTTGTCATTTATCCATCTAGACCCTCAACAAAACACCTCAACTCTTACGAGTACCCAAATGCCAAACCGTGAATCCGGATTCTCGCCAGGCTGCTGGCGGCCGAAGCATGGCCAGCAATCCAAGAGGCCATGGCGCTTATCCCTACACCACAAACTTTTATGCTTGAAACGCCCACAATTCAGAACGACTCCAAAAGCCCACTAGATCTTCCCTACAAACCCACTATCAGTACCAGGTGGTCCTGGTCAAATCCTGAACCATACACCCCCAAACCGAAAATTATGATGAACAAGCTTGCGACTTGTATTTCCTTCCGTAGCTTTCCGAGGTACCGAACCCTGGGGCAATATCAGGGCATTTATAATTGATGTGGTTCAGGTTTCATTGCGTAAGTATCGGGGGATCATAACGGGATATCATTCCTGATTGTTGAAACATCTACGGTAGCAAGGGGGCATGTCTACAGTATACTCTCGAAGCCTTCTCCATGAAACCCCGGTGAGTCACCGACAAGTCGGATGTAGGCTCAAGACTACTGCAGTACAGGTCTGTCGCACCTTACTTTACGCAGACTTCAGGTGTCTACAGCGCTGCCTTTCAAAAGAAGCCTGTTCCCTTTGCATCAGCCAGGACATGCCGGCGGTTGAGAAGTTCGAGATTGCCGGACGTGGGTAGTTCGTGCCAGGGCTGCAAGCCAGGCAACTACAGCTATTGCTAACTTTGAACCCATGCAACGTATCTGGAACCCTATCTCCAAATACCCGTGAACCTTCAAGTCAGATAACGGGCACTTTTCGCAGGAATGGCCAAGCCAAGCGGACTAAAAGGACTGACAAGTCCCATCCAGTCACACCGCCATCACACACACAGATATTGAAACGTAGTAGTGTTCAATAGATTCGGAACTTATGCTTTTTGATATATCTCGGATTAAGAAATGTCATAATTCATAGATGTCTTCTCAATTGAAGGATTTAGAAAGATCATGTGTTAAATGCAATCTTCAGAATAAGACGCACGAAAGAATTCTTATTCCGTAATTAAGACACCAAGATAGCAAGGGCAATTCGAAAATCATCCGTTCGAGACACCATGTGCTCGTATTTTTCTAGGAGAGACAGGCCCCAGCCATTATCCCCGATTGGGAAACAAGACAAAGGAATCGATAATCACCAAGAGAAAGCTTCTCGGAGAAGAAAGGAGAGCAGGAAATCTTGTGTTCGTAGCTGGACCATAGTAATAGTGATAGATGCTTGCTATGCCCGAATAAAACTAAACGTTTTCTATCTATATAGTCTAGCTTATCAATGATCGACAGAATTCAACAACAATTTCAGAATATTTATTGTTCACGTCTTATCTACCTATCTAGGTTTCTTAGTAAATTTATGCTCAATGTTTTCAGCAGATGTGGAGCCATCCGTGCAGCGGTTTTTGCATCGCAGGTGGCCGTTGTCGCTTCACTGATCAGCTGCAAAGTACTTCGCCTGGCAAATTAAGCCCTGCACCGAAGAGTGCCTATGCTTCAACACCGCGTGGTTTGAGCCCGGTTTTGGATGCATCACAAACCCTTTACGGCTGGGGAAGGGGTTGAGGCTGGTGCTTCGTCTCACACCCAGTGCCACCTGTTTGGCCCTCCATCAGAAGAGTTCCAACAAGTGAGCGGTCGGCTGGGCTACATGCTCTCGCAGGTACTAGTATCGCAATTAACGCATCAGCCGGGAGCCCGGCATGGCTGCGAGTGGTCAGCGGTGAGCTGGCTCGCGGTTTCTGCGCAAATTGATACAGTAGAAGAAGGAGCTGTTTGGCAGCAGGCTGGTGCAACTTCTCAGGAAAGTGAATCACAGTAGAGTAGAGCGATTGCAGCAAAATGAAGTAGTATTCGAGATCTTGGTTGCAGCAATTCTCAGGTGTGTCTTTCTCCTGTTTCGTATGCCATCTGCACGAAGAAGTCAGTGCCACGAAAACCGAAACTGCCCTACCCTCTGTGGAGCTCCTCGGCTCTTCTGCTCAAGCTATGTGCTGCAAGCATGACTATGAAGGATCCTTGCTGTGAGGGTCTTTGAAGTTCCACAACACCAGCATCATGCACGAACATAGTAAGTATGTCAATACAGCAAAAACAGCGGACATGTTTTTGCAAAAGCGGTCCTGGCAGTGTGCCCTTTCCTCGCTGTCCCCCAGGCTGCCAATGATGATCTCGGAGGAGGAGCGAAAGAGCCCTGTCAGGCTGCCAGGACTACACAAACGAGCTGCAAATCAATCTGTGAGGCCGAAGGCCGTCGGGCTTTGTGCTTGAGTGGTCGAACAATCGTACAAAGCTCTGCTGCCTCGCACAGTTTGCGTGAAGGCGGATGCTGCAGGTTCCCTGTCTTGTTCTCCGTTCCGTGAGCCCTGGTCGCCTTGCTATGGCATGAGGGCCATGATACCAAAACTCGTGCTTCGTGGTGGCTGGCCTTGAGGATGCCGTGGCTCGACTGCTTGTGGGTTCCACCTCCGGCGCTTGAAGCAACAAGGGCGTGCGTGCGTGGGAGAGATAGACAAGCGTCCCGGTCCAGGATAATTTCGGAGGGTCGGGCCACTTGAAGTTGCTATCTGGAGTGGTCTACAAGCGAACAAGCAGTGGAAGTGTGGCATGGCCAGCCCTTTAGCGCTGCGGGTGTGCGTCCGTATGCAGTGACAGCTTCGAGACCAAAGCAGCGTGACCCATGCCGGGCTCCAGGCTGAGTAGTGGCTATGACTCGCCTGCTCATCAAGGCTGATGTTTCGGGGCTCAGGGGTGGCCGATGATTGGAGTTCCGGTCTTCTGCTGAGGTTGTTATTTCACGTGAACTATGACCATGACCATGTTGAGCCAGCAAGACAGACATCAAAGCTAGAGTGCCCCCACAATCGACCTGTTGCATGCTCTGAACATCTGGCCTTCCAGAACTTGTCACGCCAACCAGAATCGAAGCTCAAGAACCGAGCCGGCGAACCGGAGCGAGCTAGTTGACGGGCCTGGGGGGTTCGCCCCACGTGAAGCTGCCGCTGGTCACAGGCACCGGCATCTGAGACATCGGCAGCGGGGCTTTTTGGGCCTGAACTGCGAGTGCTTGAATCCCAGGTCCCAACGCAACAAAGGGTCCTGGTACGAAGCCGAAGCAAGCACACCCTGCAAGGGGGAATTGTGTCCGCAACAACACACCAGCCCAAGAAGTCCCGTCCCTCTCCGTGCCTTCGCCACCCCGGAACCCCATGGAAGCGGCGAGAAGCTGCCTGAATTAGCAAGACTTGACTTAAAGCACCCCCAGGACGAGACCACCTCGTGCTAATGGCGTCAGCTTCACGTGTTAAGGCGACTCTGATACGAATTTAGAATGATAATCATCATCGCACCAACCGGTCCCCGAAAACCGACGCCAATTTCGTCGTACCTGGCCACCGTGCGGCGAAGGGCGCTGCTGGAACGCGCATTGAGCCAGTCATCCCTAGCAAGGGTGGTGGCTTGAACGACCTACCTAGGGATGAAGCCCTTGATGGCTACAGCCAAGCCACCATCTCCAAGGTCGGGACACTCAGCCATGAATGATACTGCGACGTGCATCGGATGGGGGGAAGAAGTGGTCGGGATGCTTTACAGTGTCGCTTCCGGAGTCATGTGGGACTCCAGAGTCTTGCTACCGCCGGACACAGGGAGAAGAAGCAAACAGGAGGTCGAGAGATCGCGGCCGACTCTCGCGTTCTGATCGATCAAAAAACACAACAAAAATTGGAATAGGGCCGGATAAGCCAAGGGGATGCCGATATGAAGTAGGACTTATGTGTTACGTTGGGAGGCTTTGGGTGATTTCGGGGGAGTGCAAAGAGTGGTGGCCTGGGGATGGGGCTGTGCTTGCTAGGAATCCTCAGCTCTTCCTTTCAACAAGCTCGCAGCACCCAAAACGATGCTGAACCCGAAATCCCGCAGCCCAAACAAATCCTGAACACTAAATCTGTGGCAACCCATCCTTCAGCTGCCTGGGGAGGTCCACACAGCTGGAGTGAAGGACAATGGTGCCTTCTGCTGTCAAAGGCTCGCGTTCAGGATTGCTGTTTGTCTGGTGAAGTGAAGCCTTCGTGACTCTGGATCAGCTTTCTTAGCGGAGCATGCGGAGCTCTCTCGATGTCTCGCTTGCCTGCATCTCTCTGATGTTCTGACCACCTACCAGCGATGATCCAAAGGCAGGTGGCCAAGCTTTGATTGCCTGTTTGCCATTTTTAGCCCGAAGTTTGCCCCAACGACCCTGCACGCGTCAGCAATTATCCTGAGTGAAACACAGCCCGGAATATGCCGTGTCCGCGACCTTCGTCTGAGACGCGGGCCGAGGATGTCTGGAAGATCTTCTTCTCGGACTTCTCAGCAGTTGCAGGCGCAGTGCCACCTGCGTCGCCACGCGCACAAAAAAATGACTTCGCAACAAGTTGTTCCAGCAAAGGTGGAAATTGCTTGGATCTCGTCCCGCAGGTCAAGAACACGAGGCGCCCACTGCACCTCGAAATCATGATGAACGACGCCCATAAAAGAGCATAAACCCCACACCCTGGACCCTAAACTCAAACCATAACAAGCCGGGCTCTGCATGCCACCCTGATGCCATACAATGGTATTTCAAAAATACCATGCGAATCACCACCGGCACTGCCGCCACTGCTACAGCAGAGCACCCCACCCCCACACCACCCCCACCACAACAACAACCGCAACAACAACTACAATCACGACCAACAACAACCACAACAACCACAACGACGACGACTACGACAACGAGAACGACCACGACAACCACGACAACCACACCACCAGCGGCACCTGCAGCACCAGCAGCCTCGAGCAGCCACCAGCGGCACCAACAGCAGCAGCAACAGCAGCAGCAGCAGTAAACGGCCAGGACGCAGGCTGCAACGGCCACCATGACTTTGACTGTTGAAGGCCTGCCCGGTCGCCCACCCAGCTCGCTGCTGCCCAACTTGGAGTCCTGAAAGCGTTTCAGGGGTTGATCTCTGGTAGCCATGATGTCGAGTTGCTTTCAGTGCATAGCCGGAGGATCCTTACAGCGGGGTGTGGGTTGGGTTCGGGACTTCAGGCTCACTTTCAAGTGTTGGGCTGGAAAGACTTGCTAGCTCAGTCAGAACGGAGGTAATCCAGTGTAGACTGGCAAACAACACTTCGCATTCTTCAAACTGTGGAAGCGATGGAACTGCAAGGGAATCCAGGCAATCCTCCTATTTGTGCACTGGACATAACAGCGCAAGTTATTTCAAAGGCTCCACGCGCATGACCGAAGCCGCCGAAGTTTCAACCCCCTCTGAGTTCCGAACGTTGTGTCGAAGAGGCTTGCCAAGGCAACCTCCCAAGGCTCAATAGGTCCGATACATGTCGCAACTTACAGATGTGAAGCCGCGTTGACGGCTCAGCTACAGTATCTTTACATCTCAACATCTGGGCTGCTCCGAATGCTTTATGACTTTGCCGCCTCAACAAGATTGTTGTGGTCCCCTCTTTGCCACTTGCAATCTTCAGTGTAGCAAGTCTAACACAACTGTGTAAGAGTGGCAGACATGAAAGCATTATCCGGAATTGCATGCTTCCGATCGAGATCTGACTGTCTCACAAGCATGGCAAGCTTCCGAAAGAGAAGGGACTCACTCGCGTAAAGCTACTCAAAAACCCACAAAGCAGTCCAGAACGTGATTAGCGGCTGGTGCCTTCGAGCACGGAGGTTCGGAATCGGAAGTGCGCTGCAAGCGGCTGGGACTCCCCTGGGCATTGTTCTCTGCAAATGGGTTTCAGTCAAGACGCACGGTTTTTCAGTCTGGTGAAGGATGCCAGGTTTTGCAGAAAGTCCAACCAATCACGAAATATTCCATAATCGAATTACACGCTGTACCATCGGAGTGTGCTTCTTGAAGCGAGGGGGCTAGGTCGGCTTGCGGCTAGCACGCAGATGACGTCCCCAACCAAGTGATGATGGTTGGAAGCGACTGCGCTATCCAATTCCGTGCGTGTACACTCGAGGATGCGGGAAACATACTCCTGATGTCAAAGTGGATGGAATCTCAACACCTTTTCATTTCCCTTGCTCCATCTTATTTCTCTGTGGACAGAAGTACTAACATGACAGCTGGGAGTGGACAACATGGCTTGGGTTTCGTACTCATGCCTACCCCGACATGCCCTTTGACAAAAACAAAGCAGTCATGCTATGACCTGAAACTGCGCTCAAAAACTAATTACTAATTACCATACGAGCTAGAAGCCTTCCCCAGACTCGGCAGTCATGGCCAACAACCGGACGTCATCACGGTATGTCAAGCCCTAATGCTTGCCAGAATAGCATACCGTGCGCTTTGTAGCAGTCGTCGGTTGTCGATTTACTCGATAAGTAGACCGCTGCGAAGCACCCACCTCCGCAGGCTGCTTCTCGCGGCATCGCTTCGCCTCAACAGTTGTGCCGTGAGGGAAAACTCATGGGTGGGTGCACACCGCGAAGTTTCGGAAGGCTGTGCTGATTCTACAGACGCCGTCGACGCACACATCCCCAAAGCAGCCAGCGGTAGCACGTACATTGCCTAAACTTTCATCATGGTCATCCTCAACCGTGGGGCCACTCCAGGGCATCACCAGGGCAGCTAGGCTTATGCTTGCAGCTTGTTCGCAAACTCCCTATATAATACACAATTCTACCGAAGTGCCTTGCAACATGAGCCCTGCTGGATTTCCAGGAGAGCCGGCCACTGAAGATGATGACACCGCTGGAGGCATCCACTTGCGTGAGGAGCAAAGAAAAAGAACCTACGCTACTCTGGAGAGTTTCGGTCCAAGCGCCAATGCGCCAGCGACGGCAGCTGATGCTGCAGCAGAGGCAGCAGCGACAGGTGCCTCTCCAAGCTGCAGCGGGGCAGCATGGAGGACTCTCGGATGACAGTTCCGTCTTACATTTGGGATGTAGGAGTGTTTGCCATCATGGACTGTCTTGGCTCGCAAAGCTTTCCCAGGCTCTCTGTACACTCCGGCTGCAAAGCCGACTGACGACACACGCCAACAGACCTGCCCGGTGCCCAGTGAGGGAAGTTTGAAGGAAGCATTCCCTGAGCCGCTGCAGCCCCCTCCGGCTAAGGTCCACGCGGTGCTGTCGGCCAGGAGCGCCCAGCAGGCCTCACAGCCCAATAAAGCGAGAACCAGTGAATCAACAGGACTTCAAACACGTCACAATTTTGCGCAGATGAGGTGGACGGCAGACTTAAGAAGCTGGTCTGCA
Source organism: Symbiodinium necroappetens (assembly GCA_905231915.1). Taxonomy (NCBI): domain Eukaryota; class Dinophyceae; order Suessiales; family Symbiodiniaceae; genus Symbiodinium; species Symbiodinium necroappetens. Next base: position 28,802 of record CAJNJA010012609.1, on the reverse strand, counting down.
GTACTTCATGTCGAAGCTTCTAGGGTCCTGCACCAGTAGTTTGCCAGCGGTCTTGGGCGAAGCATGGCTCGCACAGTTCAGTCTCATCTTCAAGCATCGGCAGATGGCATCGGTCGGTACTTCGTAGGTAGTAGCCCCGAGCGAAATCAGCTTGGCTTTTAAGGGTCTCGTTTCTGGCTGTAGCACCTTGACATCTCTGACTTGCCATGTCGTCGTCAAACTGTGAGATTTTGGCGCGCAAAGCAGTGCCAGCACCGGATCGATCTAGCATCGTATCACGACACTATAGTCCATCATCAAAGACTTCGCCCAAAGCGGTTGGCCCATACCACACCGCATGCATTGCAAGCCAAGCATAGAATTCCCGTGCCGTCTTTGTCCTTCGACCGTTGGATCCCTCCTGCCTCGCCCACGAACGGAGGGCGTTGCAGCGCCTCCTCGGGGAAATCGTGCAGCCCTGCACTGGCACCGCCTCGAGAGCAAGATTATGCAGATGGCAAGGCAAAACCAGGGCTGGGTTGCTGCTGCTGCTGCTGCTGCGTGTTCAGAGACTGTAGCAGCTCTCTACCGATGCAAGTGCTGATCTGTATGCGCTGCACTTTCAAGCAAAGCTGGGTTGCCCACCGCTTCGCTTGATGGGCACCTAAGAAGGCTGAATGCATAGCAAATCAAAGGCGTGGTCAGCCCGGCCATTACCCCAAACCCTGTCACCCCGACAACACCCCCACGCCCCTCGCCTCTACCACCCCGATCCCCACTAGCAGCAGCAGAGGCAGCAGCAGCAGCAGCAGCAGCAATGCCAACGCCACTAACAACTACGACAGCGGCAACTGCACTTTTGCGACCCGGACCCAAACCTCCAAACCGTGCTTGCTCAGAGATGTCGACATGGCTTTGCCCCGGCATCCGTCTGACGAAATTAGGAATGAGATCCTTCGGTGCTGGATCGCGATGGCTTGCGCAGCTTCATACCAGACTCCCTCAGAAATACCCAACGAAGACCCCAGAGCCGAAGCTGCGAAGAGTCCAACATGGCCAAGCCGCCAGGTCTGCCCCTCGTTCAGCCGCCTCTGAGCACACTTTCTGGCAAACGCGACAAGAGGCTGCTGTAAGACCCTTGCTTATAATTCGGCCGAAGGCAACAAGAGTGTGCAAGTCGCCTGGCCTGTCTCGCTTCTGTTTCGGAAAAGGACATAGATTCGTGAATCCATATGAACCCTGCAAGGACACAGCGCAACGACACAATTCGCCAAAACTTACCGCCAACTGCCCTCGGCAGCAACCAAAACCTGCCGCTCGCCCAACCTCCGAGACAGGAAATCGTGGCCGCATAGTAGCACTCTCAACAACCACCCGCAAAAGTCCTGAAGGCGCCAAGACAGCTGAAACCCGCTTGCCCACAACATCCGGCGTGCCTTGCGGGCAATCCAGGCTTCATCCTCACCGCCCTCAACGAAAATGTAAACGTCGCCTGCTCCAGAGGGCAACGAGGCTTGCATGCACGAATGTTCCAGCAATAATTAGCTTCCGGAGCTTCACCGGATATCACCGGGTCTGACAACAGCCCGGGGTATTGCACACACCTGCGTCTGAGTGAATGCCTTATGGATCTTGAAGTGGCCACAAAGCGATTCTGCAGTTCTGTCGTAAATTCACCGTCCACTTCTGCGATGCAAGCTCTGTGGCATTCTGCAAGCACAGTAGATACAGTGGACTTCGGACTTCAAGTTGCTTCTGAACCAACATCCGAGAAGCTCACGATCGAATTCTCGTAGCAGAAGGCATGCGTCGAAATCCAATTATATATTATGCTGGACTAAACTTTTCAACCATCATTCTCTCTGCTGACTGGCTGTGCTGGGTGTGTCTATCCGATCCATCCCGTCTCCACCTTTCCCAAGCTCAGCCATACATTCCAAACCGCTGCGGCCACTGAAACTTGTCACACCGTTTTCATGCAGCTCGGCACGCTGTTGCTCTGCCCGTGCACACAGCACAAGCTTAAATCGATCGCACCAAAGCCTGCGACAGGGAGAACTGTGATGGAAGCTCAGGCTTTTGAAATGTTTCAGCGGAACTGTGATGGAAGCTCAGGCAGTTGAAGTGTTTCAGCGCGTACCAGCATCAACCGGTTCCGTGCACGCGTAGATTGGCATAGATTCAGGGAGCCGGGGAGCTCTTGAGAAGCCACTTCCCATAATTAAGCAAGCTACTTGTCAAGATTTGACACAGAGTCTCTGGGCAACTGCTCCGCTTGCGTAGGTACCCATTCCGAAAAGCCCCGAGAGAGAGAGAGAGAGAGAGAGAGAGAGAGAGAGAGAGACCGCGAGGTTGAGGACGCCGACCGGGCCAAGCCTCAAGCTTTTCCGCCAGCGCCGGCGGCAGCGCACCGCCTTGGCCCTCGAAGGTCGCAGAGGGCTCACCGCCCTGGGGGTTGTGAACAATCCTTGGCCGATGACAGCGGTACGCAAGCAATGAGCGTGGAGGATGGCAGCAAAGGCTCTTGAAAGCGCCGTCCACCATGGAGATGGCAGCACTGAAGTTGTCGAAGGTGGCACGAAGCTTTTCAATGCTCCTGCAACAAGGCTCCAAGCCGAGAGACCCTGGAGCTCACTACAGCCATGCGTGCTAGACCCCGCTTCTTTGGCCCGAGAAGGTATCCACAGCTCCCCGAAAGGCACCCAGATAACACACGAAGCATCGGTCTTCAGCGCGCCAGTTGAGCTCCTGTTGTAACGCTTTCCTTCTTCGATCTCTCGGGCAATGCCACGGGTCAGTATGGCCTTCCAGCTTCTCAAGGCACAAAAACTCCATAAGCCCAAAGTCAGACGCTCCAAGCATGAAGGCATGCTTCACTCAGGCCTGTCAGGAGGATTGAAAGGTCTTCAAGACATTGCAGTCCACAAATCCGCGACAAAAGGCTTGCGGCGGCGCCCCAGCAGAGAAAACTTTTCAACGATTTTTTTTGAGGATTTGAGGAATTTGGCAACTTTGGGTTGTGCTTTGGCCGAATGAAAAATTATTGCGCCGTGTGGCGTTTTGGTCCGTCGAGCCTCCCTCAGCAGACGCAACCCTAAGAATCCAGGCTACCTCCCTCAGAAGACACAACGGGATACCCCAAAAAACGCAACGCGAAGACTCCAAGACACCTCAGTCAAAGCTTCTGGCGTGTTGGGTTTAGGAACCTGGCAGTCGGGGTTTAGGGTTCCTGGCGTTTTAGGTTTCGGACTCTGGCGTTTGGCGTTTCGGAGGAACAAATTCTGTCTGCACCGGTTGTTGGCCAATTTCTTCCAAAAGAAATATTTCCAGGCGCCGTGCCCGGACGAAAGGCTTCAGCTTTGCCTGTACTGTAGCCACCTTCGGGCCGATTCGCTTCAGAGTTCCCTCTCCAAACCCGTTGAAATTTAAAACAGAAGTTGCAAGCATGCGGCCTGCGGATCCGCGTAGATGCCCAGTAGGCAGACTTCGTAGCTTGCGTCTTTCAGCTTTGTCACCAACCCCTGCAACAAAAAGGACATGCTGCTGACGTACCGTGCCCGGATGGTGAGAAGCTGAGCATCCAGCACGATAACTTGGCCATTCGCACGTTTGACTTCTAGATTCATTGCCCGAATGTGGAACTGCAGAGTCCGCAAAAGCCCAACTTGCCATCAGCGCACACTGCTGCAACCATAAGGATCTGCGACTTAGCCTTTAAACTTGGATTGCATCCTAATAACTGGACCCAGCAGTGCCTTTGGGAGCACCAGCGACTTACATGGCATGCAGGTCTGCATGAACTCAATCAAGCCAACGCTATGTCTTTTAATGGACGACTTCGATCGTGGGCGCCTGGAGCGAATCCAGTTCTGCACCAGTGTCAGAGACCAGTATGTTCCTTGACAGCGGCTGGTGGAATCTTGATGTCTGGCTCTCTTTGGCTCATGCACTTGTAGGAGCCCAAGCATGAGCAATTTCAGGTGCATCCGAAGGCAGCTTCCGATCAGAGCTCCAACAGAAGGGGATGAACGCACACCACAGCTTTTCGACAGGACTACACAGCCGCTCCCCAAAGCTTCATGACTTCTGTCTCCCATCACTGCCTGGGTGAGGGATCAACTCAACGCACTAGGATCAACATAAGAAAGCATATTACAGAACAACATCAAGCAAGCGTAGGATCAAGCAAAATGACTCCAGAAATAGTACCAGTAACCGTCACAGTCAAACGGAGCTGTTCTTGATTGTGGCTGCAACCCTCAACTCAACAATGCTCTTCCGCTTCGCCCTCGCGAGATCTTGTGTGGCCCAACACATTCTCACACTGAAGCTTGCTCAAGCCATGATAATTCTCACACTGAAGCTTACTGGAGCCTTGATAAGCCAAGTGATGACACAAAGTGAAGGTCGTAATGCTGGCGCTGCGCCCACCTCGCTCCCCGGCCGCTCCATTTGGTTACCCCTCCAGCCCCCAAACCTGTCTTTGGCACCAGTCACCACTGAGAGTTTACCGCTCAGGGGACAGGGGCCAGCATCATGAGCGTCAGTCACACTGTTAATCGCCCTTGCGCATGCTTGTGAGGTGCCGGTTCTGAGGAAAGTCTTCAACCAGCATCGAAATATCAAACTGAATTGTCAGCCTGCTGTGAAAAGGTGTGGGTTAGAACTACTCCCATATTAATGCGTAGTCGTAAAGAGTATCGGTAGGTAACGTCATGGCAATCATCCTAATCACAACCATACCCATAGTCATAGTCATCGTCGCAGTCCGAGTGATAACCATAGCTCCACCCCCTTTCCCCCTCCCCCTGCCCTCCTTGCCCCCTCCCCCCTCCTCCCTCCGCCCCTTGTTGTTTTCTGCAGGCCGATTGTGAAGGCCCTAATTAAATGACGGCTTCGGGGTTGAAGTCGTCGGCCCTCCTCTCTTGCGGCCGGGACGAGGCGGACGACGCGAAGCGTCTACAATTACTTATGTCTTTATTCCTTTCCAGTTTCTTGTGTCTACCTTGATTTGCTGCGTTCATTCGATCGCTTTTCTTTTTAGTTTTTGTCCGTTCGTTCGCTCTTTCCGAGGGTGTGTCTCGCCGCTTCTCTCCTTGCTGGCTGGCATCCGTTCTGTATGTTTCCTTCAGTTCCGTTTAATCTTGCAGCAACTGTTCTTTGCTCTAGATTTGACTTTTTTGGCGAGGTGGTGTGCTTTTGAGACGGTCGTAGGCAGCTTACAATCGAGCCCTAATGCTGCAGATCAGTCATGATGCCGAACTGCAGATCTCTGCAATTGCCCGCAACATCGCGTCTCCAGAGAACCAGCTGCGGTCGAAGCTCCTCGTTTCCCAAGCTCCACCCTTACGAACCCCTACATACGTCTTTCAACATCAAGGCCCAACCCATCAAACCACCAGCAAAATCTGTAGAACTACGGAGAATGCAAATCTTTAGGCAAGTCGCTGCTTCGTGGCGAGAGCCTTCCTCAGCACCTCACAGGGATGAGGCTTGCGACCGTCCTTTCAGATGGGACGGACTGGATGCCCCACCAAGAAGACCACCTGACAAAAAGAAACAAAATCGTCACAGTAACGCTGGTGATTGACCATTGAAGTCGACAAAACATCAGAGCTTTGTTTGTGTCAGCGAGGTGGAATTCCATTCGGTGGCCCGAACGGAGACTCCATGTGCTGGAAGACACCTCAACGCAATCTCCCATATCTGCACAACTCAAAAACTCGGCGATCCGCCTGACCCCCAAACTGGCAGAGACAAGAACTGTTCCCAAGGCCCTACGCCTCTCCCCCCCGAACGCGACCAAACTCTGGAGAAACCCGACCTCTTTCTTGGCAGACTGCACCACAGCCTTTGCAGCTGGCCATGCATTGAACCTGAGTTGGAATGGTGATCATGATCCTGGAGGCGGTAAAGGTGACGATCATGTTGTGACCTGGGACGGTGTCAACAATGATGTGATGATGAGCCTTTCGCTCGTGGTTGCCCGGCCTTGGAGCCTGTTTATTTCAGCACTACTGGAGCATACTGGAGCTCTGCATGCTCGGATCGTGTTGAAGGAACATGCTGCTCAGGGGCCACAGCGCACTGTTTGCCGTGCCGTTCTCGCAAAGCCGACTGTACCTAAGTACATTAGGGAGGAACCTTGTCACACTTGACAATGGATGGAGCTTTCCCCGAAGCAAGACGGATCGCAGAAGAATCATCCTGACAGGGAGAGCCACCCCAGACACTTACGGCTTACGGAATCAAAGTGCATCGCAGCAAATCCAGAATCATCCAGACAAACAGAGCCAATCCTGACGTGAAGCCCAGTGCGAAAACGTACAAATGAAGGGGCCGGGGAAGGAGTTTCAGCTGGAGTTGCACAGTCCCATCCAGCCCAGCTGCTGCGCATGGTAGTCCCTGAATATCGCGCCATCCGCGTGAACTGCAGCGTCTGGAGCAAGGCCTGATTTCCCATTCCCCGAAAGGAAAGGGAGGCATAGGGTCAATGCACGGGCTTAAAGCTAAGTACGAGTAAGGGTCCAAAGCCAAGCTTTGGCACGTATCTTCAATTAAGTGCTGTTTTACTCTATGGTGACCCTCCTTTATGGAGCACGCATAGTTGCAGTTGCCGATGTGCCCATCCCATCACAAAACGAGCGGCAGAACAACTCGCGCGCAACAGATTGAGTCATTATGTCAAGACATCTACCAAAGACTCTAGAGCTCTAGGAGCAGTGCGTCGAAGATTCCGTAGCTGCTCGCAAACTTCCTAACCACGGTGGTCTTCCTTGGTACACAGAGGAAGCAACTGCTTCGAGCTCCCCCTCCCGCCTAGAGAGCAATGCATGCAATAACAGCTCTCCCTCTGTCTCCACTGCGAATCTCAGAGCTTGCAAAGCCAAGGATCCCCCCTGCCGAGGGCGCCATGACAATCAAGGCCTCGTCGAAGCAGAACCCCCCCCCCCCTATATTTCAAGCTTTCAAAGTCTGGAGAATGCTGGTGTCCAAGCCTTTGCGAGTATCTGCTGTTTTTTTTTATCAGATTTGCGGAAGGAGATTAGAACCTTGAGCCCGAAATCGTGCGGCCTCAGCGAAAGCACCTCACCCAGCCTTCGGGACAGCCTGCGGTGGGGCAGCCTTTGGCCCCGTGACGCCGCAAGCCTGTGCAGCGCTGGCTGCAGTTGCGAAAACATGCTGTCTTCTCGGTGCTTCCCGCCACACCGTCTGAGATTTCCCAGTAAGCCAGAATTGCGTAGAGGAGTGAACTCCCGGGCACCTCCATAGCCTCGGTCCACTCCAGCTCTGTTAGCTTTCGGAATGGCTGCCGACCTCAGCTCATGTTTTTCCATCCGCTTTCACTGCATTTACATCCCACTCCCACTTGCACTCTGCACATTGGCACTCTTATGTCCGTAATTAATCCATCCCACATCGAGTTCCGTCGTAAACAACCCGAATATGTCGATCAATTTTTGGTTTCTGAATCGCGAAAAGACTCGTGCCTACGGAGGAAGAAGAAGAAGAAGCGTTGCGAGCGCGGTAGCCAATGTGTGATGCAACTGAAGCAGCAAAAACAGGTGAGAAGAGGTGCTGCAGAAAGTACGAGTACGTGGATGGAAAGCACAATGTGGATTCACGTGGGTGGGAGGCAACAACACTGGGTGTAGCAACACGTGGTTAGCACAAAAGGGCTACAGATGGAGTGCCGCAAGCAAAATAGGAGTGAAAGGCTGAGCGAGCTGAACGTGAGAATTGGGCGATTAGGGGTGCGCACCAACCAGGATGCAAAGAAGAGGAAACTAAGCAGGACCCCAACGCTTGCTTCCCGGACACCACCATCTGCTTCGTTTAGGTGGACCAAGTCCTTTACGTGATGCCAGACGCACATGATCCGCGAAAAACAACAGTCTTCACTGCAGGTAAGCCACAGAAATCGAGGCTGCCATCCAGTGCGGCCATCAGCTCGGCGTCCTTGCGACTTGTGAACTGGCCCGGGACTGGGAAACATCCCATACGTATCTCTGCGGGTATTGGCAAAATGCTCGCCGACAGATAAGGTCTGTAGATAGCGATCCTGTGCGGTAGACTGGAGATCCTGAAATCTACTAGGGCCCTTCAGCACTCCGGGCCCTTGCCCGGGAATCCTCTCGGACAGCCCGGGAGATGGAGCCCGGCAGCTTCGCCTTCAGCACCTCGAAGATCAGATTTCGGGGCCCCGACAGTTCGATATTTGCTTTACAAACATCGGATGCTGGGTGAGTCGGATAAGATGTGTCCGCCTTCTCAAACTGGCCGTGCCGCCAAATGAAACTCACAAGACCGGTCGCGCGGCAAAGCTACGGAACGTTCGTTCTACAGCTGCTGTCTCGCGCATGAGACAGTTTAGCATGCTGGCAAAACAAGGACCGGACTGACTACGACGACTCGGGATCCGTTGCAGTGGGGCTCTTCGAGGACGAGAACCTAAACCTGCGTTTCAGTCCACAACAATCAATTTATGCTCAGAGAGGGAGAAGACAGAGAGAGAGAGAGAGAGAGAGAGAGAGAGAGTGAGAGAGTGAGAGAAGCGAAGCAAGGTTGGGCAAAAGCTCAGCAGTTGAAGACCAACAACGACTTGCAAGCATTGATTGGTTTCGATGCAGCGATGTAGGCCCTCCGGGGGTTGCTAGCGAGGCACCCAAAGGTTGTCGCCGAAGGGAGAGCTGGGAGTCCACCTCCCAGAGATGAAAGGCTGTTTCAATCTGGACGCGAGCCGAGCGATTTGGTGTAGAACTTTTTTGCGAGCACTCAGTGATGGTCGCTCAGTGAACACGACACCGTCACAAACGGACTCCGTCTCCAGGCAGGTGCCGTCAATGCCAGGGACCGAAAGACCCAACCCCCACTCCCGCCTTAGCGTTTGAGACACCACCTCAAAACGGGCCACCTCAGGGCCCAACTTGCCATTTTCACCTGGGCTCTGAGAGGACTTGATGGTAAACGTATGTCCTGCGGGTTGGCTATGGACTATGGACACACCGAAAGATCTAAAGCCCTCCTACTGGCGCAAACAGCTGAAGTGAAAGATACAGTAAATGGCCCCCGGCCCTGTGAGCCCCCCAAACCCCAAAAACCAAGTCCCCCAGACAAAGCACCTCTCCCTCTCCCTTGAAAAAACGACCATGGGACCCGGCAAGTGCAGCGCACAGCTCTTCACTGAGAAGAGGCAGCTGAAGCCGTCCACTGGCGGCTCGATTTCTACGCTCGAGACCTGGCAGTGGGAACATATTTGGTTCTGCGTGCGGAGCTTCCAAGCTGGCTCAGAGTTGAAGTCTTTGCATGCTTCAACCTCCACGCTTCTCATTTCGCGCTCCGGTCAGCGGAAGACTCCGGATCCTTTGAGGACGAATTCAGGGATGCTACGAGATGCTAAGCTGGGTCTGGGTAGCGGTCGCCTTTGGCCGACATCCTCTACCTTCACTCTATTTTAATTTTTTTCGGTCGAATCAGGGGAACAGGCCTCCTTGCAGGGGTCGGAGACCGTGATTTGCACATCTTCGCCATGGGGTCGCTTGTAGATGCCCACCAGGCCTGAAGCTGTATCCCTGAACCTTTAGGATGAACAGCTCTAGAATGGCTCCGTCGCAGCGGAGTTTAGGGGGCGTGAACATCTGTACTGGAAAAGGCCAGGGGCTCAAGCACTCGCACCAGGCATGTCCGTCGGTACGGGCTGCCTTCCAGCAGTTGTCAGCCTCCAAACCAGAAACAGACTTCGACAGTGTCTCACGTCTTTGCAAAGGTCAATCGGGTGTGTCATGGGTCCTGTTCGGGTCCGAGCAAATCGCGCAACCCTAAACCCTAAAAAAGCTTGGTACAGGGTGTATGCCTATCCTACCGGCTCTGAACAGTCTGATCCTGAAGAACCGACTCAGACCCACTTGAGTGCGCCTTCAGGTTTTCGAAAGCCGCCTCCAGCTGGTCCAGGGCCTCCACACCGGGAACGCCGCGGGCATACACCTCCGAGTCGCGCGTCACGAGCTCTGTAAGGGTCTCAAGACGGCTGCGGCTTCGATGGGTTGGCAAGGCTCTCTCTACACTTTGAAAACCTCTCGTTGCTTTGTCAGAGTATAGCTGGGCTGAAGGAACCAGACTTGGGGTCTCAGGTGTGTCACTCTCGCACATCGATCTTCGAAGGCAAACAATAACAATCCCAACAAGGCAATGCCTAGATTGGAATCTTCAAGAAACCCGACTCGTCCCAGAGTGTGCGCCAGGGTCGGGTTCAGGACATCCGTGCTGTCGTAGGCCAGAGCTTTGTCCGAGTTGCCCACTTCGCACATCTTCAAGACCTGCAGTGGAGCTGGAGATTGATTGAAGGTAGAGGGATCGTTGTTTTAGGACTCAGGAATTCCGATGGGCCAATTTGCCGTCCGAAGGGCGTCACGCATTGTCACCAGCCATTTCCTGACTGCTGTGGGTTGATTGATGATCAGGCCAGCAGAAATGTTCATTGTCGTATGCTCTTGGGGTGATACCGTGTAAGTGTAAGTGTTTCTGTCCGCGGTACGCCCACATGCAACCTCTCCAACCAGGCACTTGCAAAACCCTCATGGCCTGCTATAAGCCATAAGCTTCACCGAAATTGAATACAACTCGGCTAACTCCTTTCATCAGGCTCATCCTTGCAAGATGAAAATCTGACGATGAAACACGTTCGCCCTACGCCTCAAGTCTCAAAGACCCAAACCCGCAGGGACCATGATGCGATGGACAGACTTCAGAGTGTGATTGCGGGCCAGCCACTTCTCAGGGGTGCTCGACCACCGACCATTGGATTCTGCACGATTCCTTTCACAGGCACAGCCATGGAGGGAGCCAAGGGGGAGTCATGAAATTTATCGCTCCAGAGCTGTGTGATGTCATCCAAAAGACTTCCGTCAGCTGTCAGACCCAAGCTTCCTTTGCCGGCAGTCCGACTCGGCACACGAGACGAGCAGGGCCAGAGTGCAGACGTGGTAGCCTTGCTCCTCTGCTCTCAAGATTCGCGGGCCCGCAGGTTACTGCAGCCTCGTTGGCCGTCGTTGGTGCTCCTAGGTCCTAGGTGGAAGGCTGCAGGAAGCCTCCCCAATCGCACCACTTGCCAATGGCCACATTGCACATATGATCCACACCGAGAACTGGAGAGGGAATCTAGGCCAATCTAGGGATGCCGGGCAGATCGAAGCCCAGCCCTTATTAAAGATAATCCGCCTCAAGCATTCCATGCCACGCCGCCAGAAACTGCAACCTCGTTCCCAGGCAGGTCCTTCATCAGCGCCAGGTCCTCCTCCTTGACATGCGTGTCCGGGTAAATGACGTTTTTGCGAGATTGCACCAGCTCCCTCAGGAATTGGACTTTGAGGCCCTTGTTCCTGGAACTGGAGCGAACGTGAAACGCATTTTGGTGGCATCATAGTCGGGTGCAGGACATGGTGTGTTCCTTTCACCTAGAGCAGGCCAGGCTCCCTATGGCATGGCAGTAAGGTAAGTAGTAGGTACATCCATGACATTGGAAAACGCTGCTCAACTCGAGACAACGGTCTTTTTGTTGGTGATGTAGATGTCGTAGGCGTCCAGATAGCCATTCTGCTTATCTCCCACGACGCAACTCTTCCATGCATCGTGGCAGCCGCGCATGGTGTCACCGTCGACCTGCAAGCACTCCAGCCGCACGGACCTCTGGCACTACACACACTGACGGCTGAGACCAAGGACCCCCCGGCCTCGGCGAAGGTGGACAAATCTATCCCGAAGAGCTGTGTGGCCTCTGCAGGCGCTGCCTTTCATGCTCAGTTAATGCTCCGCAGGCCCCGTCCGCCGCCCTGTGCTGTGTGCCTTGGGTAGGACCATGGACTTCCCGGCACCGCTAGGCCCGACGATGCACAGGGCCGTCGGCCGCTCTGTGCTCGGAACCGGCGACACCTCAGGCTGGACACGGTCAAAGACGACACCATGTGCGGCCGTTTCACAGCCAAGGTGCCAAGTCAATACGCGAGGCCTGCCGGCACGCATCGAGCTCTGCCGGTGTGGCATCTCGGCACAGTGCTGCCGCAACAGTCTCTGGTGCCTTGTCCTTGGTCCACCAGAGATTTCACGCTGGTATGCAGGATGGTCGAAGACCTTCCAAGTGCACAAAGAAGCCCAGTCTCGTGCCAGCGCCGACCAGGTTGGGCACAGCCCGCTGCAAAATCCCAGCGAATGCCGGGTCCCGCCCGCACCTCAAGGCTTTCTTTGCGCGACTTCGGGTTTGCATTGCTGAAGGATGCCCGGGCGCTGCATCGCGCAGGCTCCGGAGAGCAGAGAGGTCCACGGAAGGCGCTTTGGCTTCGCCCCCTTCCTCAACAGCTCCCGCCCTAACACAACGCTTGCCTTATTGCCTTATCCAACATCCAGGAAGTTGATGCTTCCAAGTGCAAACTCAAACGAAAGAAATCGCTGGACTGCCAAGCTTCGTTGCTCGTGTAGCCCTGCGGCATAGAGCCGGAGGCCAGTCGTCCGCAGGTGGTTTTAGAGTTCTGTGTTTGAAGTCTTCTGGAACACGACAAAGCTGCTTTGGATCTTAGCTGAGGGGGTTGAAAGGCTCAGGCATGCCCAAGACTCGCGGCCGCACAATGCTCACGAACAACATGCATCTTCACAGTCCAAAAACCGAGACAACGCAGCTCGGATCGATGGACTGTAACGATGGATGTTAGCAGATGGACTGCAGTTTTGCGTAAAGCAAACACGAGATCCTCCATGGCTTAACCTATGGAGGGGATGGACCCTGAAAGTTTCAATTCCGAGCGTCTCTAACAACTATCCGTGGACTGGGGCCCGGAGGCTCGCCCGGAAGGTTGCTGGGGCTCAAAAGCTCGTCCAGAAGGCAGCAAACTTTCAATCACACGCCCGCAACACAGCACAAAAAAACTACGAAAACCCTGGTCGTTCTCCTTGTCTCTCTCTCTTACTCTGCAATCGGGACCTTCGACACTCCAAAGGCAGACCGTACAAAATTAGAGAAACCAGCCCGAGCGTATGCTTCTTTCATTTTCTGGGTGCAACATACAAGGCGTGAGCTGGAACCCAGAAATTGAAATGTATTTATACCCGCGGCCCCGAGGTCTTCAATGTGTGGAAGTTGCAGCAGTCTGAGACCCTCGCCCGAATCTGCACACCCATATGGCAAGATATTGCAAGATATCGCAAGCATGCCCTCTTCCTCTTCTGCCCGCCCTCTGCGCCTATGTGAGCAAGAAGCTCTCGCTCGTCTCCAGTGGCCTGAGGCACGTCCCTTCGAGCCGCTGAAGACTTTCAATTCCTGCCTCGTTCTCTGTGTCTTTTTAGCCGATAGGTACAGTACTCTGCGGAAACTCCCGACTTGAAACGGATCTCAATGCAAAGTCTTCTGTGTTGCTAGCATGATTGCGGTGAGGGAGACCAATGCAGCTTGACAGCTGAAGAAGGCGACCCCGCTTTTCTCGCAGACTTAGGCTTGGCGTAACGAGATGTGACAATGTGAGGTGCTGGGTTCTGCTTGCGACTGAATATCTGCCAGTTGCTTTTCCAGGGAGACTCCGGGATCCGAGCAAACACGGAAGCACACAAAGGCTAGACAAGCCGATTACCCGGCCCATGTCCTCTTCTTTAGACTCCTGCCACGTGGGTAAGGCAACAAGATGGGAACACACCTGGAATGCAGGGTCACAGAGGGCACGCTTGACAACAGTAGAGCAGCCCGACACCAGACACGAAACCAGAATCCATGCCGGTGAGTGAAACTACATGTGTGTGCTGTCACGTGCAGTGGGCAGTTCAGGAGAACCAACTTGTGAGATCACTTTCCGCATCTCACTTCCGAAACAACAGACACCTGTCTGCCCCATTCTGGGTGCAGAGCCAGCCCACGCGCGTGCAGCCAGTCTGGCAGTGCACCAAGCAGGAGCCGTCATGTAGTGATCAGAGTTTGCCATGAGCCTAATTCTTCCAAGGAAGCAAGTGACCATGATTCTCAAGACGAGGCATTATCCCATAGCTTGAGGTTGCGAGTGCACTGCGGCGCTTGCAGGCAATGGCCCACTCCGAATCTGCCCTCTGACACATTGAAACCACGACCCTGTGCGTATTCCCAGTCTTGCCGCAGGCCGCCGCAGGCCTTCGGTGATGTTCCAAACCCGATCTGGCTCGGCATCTGTGTTGGTGCAGAAGGCCTCGGAACTCAGATCCGGCGGTCTTGACATGAATAGCCGCGGCTAGCCGTTTCCGAACAATTCAAAAAAGCTTCAGCCCCATGCAAGCTTGCAACTTTAGATTTGATCTGCGAACAGCTTCATAACTAGATCCTAAATATCGCAGTTTACTCAGCAGAGCCCCGTTTTAAAAGCCGTGGGTAAACCAAGTCGTTCCTGGAGTAAGCTGTTGTTAACAGCGCCCTGGCGTGGAGATGTCGGATGAAACGTTAAGCCTCCACACGCCCAGTCTTCTTCAAGGGTTTCAGGTGCACAGACCCCTGACTGAAGGTCATGTCTGTGCTGACCCAAAGGGCCGACAAGTAACGCCAGATTGGAGCACAAGTATGCCGACGACGATCAGTCTCCAGAATCACATGTCGCTTGTTCTTCGACTCAAGTATCCATTTATTTTAGAAGCTAGGTTTGGCATGCTCCATCACTTCGAATGTGTCTGCTATGCTGGCTAAACATCACAGCACCGTGCCTCTGCGACACCCGCAGAGGTACCAACCACGAACACCTCGGGTGACTGCATCTTGTACTTGATGGTCGCATCTTTACACACAGCTTCAAAGCTTGTTCCGTTGTTTTTAATGACCTCTTCCGGAACTGGGCCCAATGTTTCCCTGATGCTGTGTGTCACAAGCCGTTGAGATCTTGTGTGGAGGACGGCACTGCTTAAACATTCGAATGAGTGCCATTACTTACGGAAGACACCAGTAGCGCTTTGGGTGCACCGCTTAGCCACCCAAAGACTAATCATCCCTTAAAGAATGCAACTTTGTCAGGAGGGGAGTATCGGCCTCGATGGCACTGACCAGCGACCCTTATATAATGCGGTTGGGTGGACATGTTTGCACAGAGACGTGAGAATCCCAAAGTCTTCGGCGTGACCCCCATCAGCTCAGATGCCCTCGTACCGGGGAAAGCACCACACTTCGTGGGAGACGGCTATGTAGTTCCTGATTAGGGCAAGGGAAAGTCGTCCAGCTTTTTGTCGAGGGTCGCGGTCGTTCAAACGGCTTTCAGAAGAAAGCACTCAAGATGCACACGTGCCTACTGCCAGCTTCCTTCTTGTGACGCCGAAACACGTCTGATTCAAAGAAGTGTCAAGATAGCAGCAGCACCACCGTGTCTCGAGCACAGACACATGACATGCAGAACAATATCACCCCATCACTGTTTGTGTCAGGCAGGTGTCCTGTGCCAGGGAAGACAAGAGGCTCATTGTACCGGCGCCTGAGTTGGAGTGCTTGATGCAGCATGTTCCAGATTTCTTCGCTCTCACGTGAGGAATATCAGCCCGTCGAACTTCGAGCAACCGTCCCATGGAGAGCCAGTGGAGTGGAGACAATGAAGAATCCGGATGGTTACGAATAGACTTGGCCTGTAGCACTGAACCCCCAAAGCCAACTCAAAATCCGTCTGGACCTGCTACGCTGCTACGTCACAACCCCGTCGGTCCCAGGGCCCACAGGCCCACAGGCCTGGCGTTTCGGCACCGCCAATGATGCAAACCTGGCCGGGTTCCGCCCCGTGGGATACGTGTCAGTTTCCCGCGGAATCGGGCCCTCGCGACTTGCGTTCTGGCATCAAGGCAGAGAGCATCCAGGCCGCGAGTCTCAGCATCTTAAACCCCATCCGCCCTGTCCCTCGACATCGCATGCGGAAGTAAAGCTTGCAGTGGCCGGGGCCAATCTGTAGGTACAAATCTGTAAACGTGGCGATGGGCAAAGTAGCCATCCCCGGCTTCGCTTCGCAGCCCGGAGATCACCTGAGAAAGAATGTGCGGCAGAGATTCCTTGGTTGGAGACCTTTGATGTGCATGCTAGCTACCGCCTCAAACACAGCTCCCAAACACACTGAAGTTGGCAAATCCCGAGCCTCTGCCCAGCTCGCAGTGTTTGCGGCCGGTGCAGAAGCCTGCTTTTGTGCGGTGCTGGGGGCTGCTACTGCAATCGGTGCACATCACTTTACGGTCCTGCAACTTTCGGTCCATGCTGCGAAGTTGAAATCCACAAGCTCAGGAAAAAAGAAGTTCGTGCCAAGCATTAATGGCCAAGACGCTACGCAGGTGGCAATGGGATGCTTCTCATCGGACGCATCGACTTTTGCTGCATAAACCCTAAGCGCCCTCGCGGCCTCCGGGGTAATCGTCCTCTCCACCTGCTTGGGATACTGCAGGCCCTACAATTTTTCCCAGCATGGGTGAATTAGGGGTAGGTTTAGGGTGGAATCTTGCAATTTTCCCGTTTCTCCGGTGCGGCGAGCTTCTCACGCTTTCGCATTCCCATCACTTGCAACAATGCAAAAAACGACTGACGAATACGATGCGACATAATGGGAAAAAGGATCACATAGCATGACATGGCTTAGTATAGCATAGCATACTATACTGCACTGCACCATAACTATGACCATGACTATAATGTTTGCAACTCTAACTCTAACTATCTATATAACCACTACTATAGGTACAAGTGTAACTATCACTACATCTATAGCTGGGACGATTACTATTACCACTGCTGCTATCACTACGATGACTATGAATATGAATATGGTAATGATGAATATTAATACGAATGTTTACATTCACCAGTACCGTACAATAGAGTTTTCTTGGTCAGCCACAAGGGTTCGGCACACAACATTCGCACGGCGTCATGTGAATTGACACGCGTGCCAAAGTTATTTGGCACTCATGGTCACCAGAGTCAGCTAAAATCAAGTGAAGACTACAGGTGATGAAGCCAAGAGACACGAAAGGGAGCGAGAGAGCGAGAGAGGATTGCCATAGATGTGATTGGCTCTCCACGCCGTTCCCACACTTCCAACTGGCAAGGAATTTACAGAACGAGCCCCAAAGCTGCCTGGCTCTCTGCCGTCCTCGGCACAACAGCAAAGGCTCTGTTGATTTGGGGCCACTTTGGGGCGGGCGCTCAGCTCGAAAACACGAGGCCGTTTTGTCCCCTGCAGGAGATCCTGACTGCTACGACACGCATATATGTTGGTCCGAAGAGTTTCTTATTGCTGTTCTGCCGCAGGAATTTCTTGATGCACGATGCCCTGTTGTTCTCGGCAGTTACTCGTGCTGAGTGCAGCTGCTTGCATCAGGTAGTCGCCCTGACGAATGGCCAAATCCGAAGAACCTGTCTTGCCAAGCTTCGGCTGTGGTGGAGGAACCAACACCTCCAGAGTGGCGGGCTTATGCTTGAGTTGCGTCTCAGGCATTGGGACAGCGGAGTGAGCAAATTGAACGATGGTCTGTGTCAAGATCCATAGTTGCTATCGAATTTCCAACCCGATCAAAACGTTCACTTGACAAGTTGACGACATCGGTATAAGATGACATGCGCAGTACAGAACAGCCTAACTTCAGTTCGTAGTCATTCTTCCGGATTTCAGAGAACCCGTCTTTCTGACATGACGATCCGATTGACTGTATGCATCGTATTTCGGAAAGAAATATCTAAAGATTCTCACAGGTCTGCCGCGAAACTCATTCCGTGTGTGCGTGCAGGGGGACCCTTCCGCCTGCGGTGCCGATGCCGATAGCGCTACGAACGGAGCCTGGCAAAGACACTGTGGGGAAACCTATGGACAATGCCGGAGCCCACGTCTACCACGTTTCCATGCACCTGCTGCTGACCACTGAGGCCTGTGCAGGCGATTGATGGCCAGCCCACCTTCGCAGGGAATGCGTGCAGACGACACTCGAAACCTCTGCCAGTTTTGAGGGAGCGCTGGGCTCCGTTAAGTTCGGGCTGCAGTGCCGAAGGCCGGAGCCGAAGATTTAGGGAAACGAGTCGCACGTGTAAGGGGAGTGCCATGAAGGGCAACACTGCGGCTGGTTGAGCTGTGGCGACTTGGAGAATTCGGGGCGCTCGGCTTCGCGGTTGCAGCTTCGAGATCGGTCCGAAGCTTTGAGGCAGCAGAAGCGATTGAGTGAGCGAGCCAGTGAGTGAGTCAGGCAGGTCGGAGCGATGGAGGGAGTTAGTGTTAGCGGTAACATAAATGAATAAACAATACAAGTGGGTGTGTATATATATATGTAGATAGATACATGTATGTTTACACTCACCGTTATACTATACACAGGAGTATGTGACACGTAGACACCAGTACTTATATGAGGCCAGCTTTCCGCATGTGAAACATTATCAAACAAGATGTTGTCTGACGTTGAGTCTTCAGGCTCCCATGGCACCACAACTTCCTGCCTGATCTTCGTGAGGCCTGTGCATCCCAGAGACCCACCGTGAAGCTTCATTTATGCCGATAAGTATTCACGCACCCTGCATGCAGCTCTGTATCTCAAACATTGGTGCAGAACCCAATCGTCAACAAGGGGTCAGGACCATGTTTTGCATCAATACGGCTCGATCGACGACTTAAGCTTACTGTTGCATGCCTGATGAGGTGCTGCACACAAAGCATTTGACGATTTCCGTAGCTCGGGCACAGCTTCTCCGGACAGCTCAGCTGTTTTCGGGGACTTTGTGGTTAATCGCTACCTTAGCACTGCCCATACCTGGTAATACCTCCACTGCCAAACATCCAGACATCATGCGTACTCATTCGCATCAAGTCGAAGACAACCGCCGGGGCGTTCTACGGTGCCAAAGCAACAACTGGCAGTTGAGAAGTTCAGTATATTCCTATCAACTTCACAGCTGTCTCGCGGAGGAACTGCCCGAGTGTGCAAGCAGGCGAAACCATGCCCTACTCATCACGGGAGGGGGGCATCAGGGGCATTGCCATATAGTAATCTCGGGTCTGCCGGCTCAAGTGGATGTCAGGCATTCATTGGAGACTCGAAGGCTCAGGCTCCGGGCGATGAGTTCTGCAGGTTTGCAACAACGATTGTGGGTGGTAGAGTCTGGTAGAAAACACGGCCCTGCCAGCAGTCCCAGCTCCCTCCCCCGAATTTTTATGGGAAACGATACAGGCCGAGATGGCTCCAGAGAAGAACTCCAAGAACACCCGCACACAGTTCTCGGGTTGGCGTAGAACTGCTTCCTTCAAAAGCTCTTGGAAAATTCGAAAACCTCAAGTGGCTTGAATCGACTCGACCAAGTTCTTTATTCCGCCACAGCTCCAAATGGTGCTTCATTTACCACCCGAGTCGATGTCAAACTGCCTCACTATCCCAACTGTGAGGCACGAGCGAAGATGCCACGCCCCGGAGGGCAAGAGAAATAACCTGCCATGAACATGACACACGATGCGTGTTAGGACAGCAACAAGGAGGAAAGCTGGATGCGCAAGTGGAAGTGGAGTGAGGGAACCTGTGTCACAAATGCAACCGCATCTACTTCTTACACGTATCCACGATCTACAGTATGAACTGCATGGGGATGACAGATACAGGACTAAAGCCTACAAATCCTGGCTCTTGCAAGCGAGAGACGGACCCCGAAAAGGCTGCCATCATGGGTCCCCGAATCATCGTCCATCTCGACTCCCACCCACTCGCCAGGAGCAAACTGCGTGGTTCCCAAGAAACGGACCGTGCCCTGAGAGCCCTTGAAAACCACGCGCTGGTCCATGGCAGGTCCGGTGGTCGATGGCGCTGATGGGGCTGGTGCCGGGGCCGGTGCCGGGGCCGCGGGGCCAGGCGCCGGTGGCACAGGCGGAGTGGTGACCGTGGTGGGCACGGCCGCGGGCGAGGAGGTGCTTTTGGGGATCTTCGGAGGCGGCGTCAAGGCAGCGAAGACGACCAGGATGTGCATCACCAGGGAGGCTGCTGCAAGTTTCGGACACGACAAGGCTCCTGGATAAAACCTGGGCTGCCAGCGAACCAATAAATGTGGAGGCAAATCCCATCTATATTTCCACGCTAACATCCACCCTCAAACGTTGCAGACGTGAAGGGATCCTGCTAGCATCAGGTATTTCAACTATACAAAGGCTAAGCAAACTAGAAGGGG
Organism: Symbiodinium necroappetens; assembly: GCA_905231915.1. Classification (NCBI taxonomy): domain Eukaryota; class Dinophyceae; order Suessiales; family Symbiodiniaceae; genus Symbiodinium; species Symbiodinium necroappetens. The sequence continues at coordinate 8,674 of CAJNJA010012609.1, read as the reverse complement.
TTATGCAGTGCCCCTATCCACGATGTCTTACGACTGATGGAAGCTAGATGTTTCAAAACTAAAAAGATTCGTTGCTGCCGACAAGGATATCATGGCTAAGGTCGAGCGAACCTCAAAAGAAGCGCCAGCACACTTGATGAGGCCAGCATGGCCACCGTCGATGCCCGCCAGCTTCAGCGCTACCTTAGCATGTCCGAAAGATCAGAATGCAGACAGAACGAATGCGACTGGGAGTTGGATCCTCACACGCCCTGGCGCCAGGTTAAATGCACAGCAGCGGACACAACTCATGCACGTTGGCTGCAAGCTTGTTGCTTGTATCTGCCTCTGTGCATGTGCACACACGTGCAGGGAGGTGTGCGCACACGTGCGGAGTCTGTGTGTCTCCCTGTGTGTGTGTGTATGTATCTATCTATCTGTCTGCCGGTCCATCTTCTGATCCACCTGATCTGCTTGCAAAATGTTCATGCCTTCTGCCAGGATGCCAAGAGAAGGTGCAGGCCCGATGACCCAATCAGGCCATATCGGAGATATCCTGACGTGCTTTCCCTCTCTCTCCAACATCCCAAGTCGAGGTTCCTGCTTCGAGGAGACCGAGAAGCACAAGCTGCACTCCGGACTCTGCAGCCAGGTGACGAAAGGTTGTTCCGCTGTGGATGCGCCCGCGCTGAGTAGCGTCCTGCTCACTCGTGGAGTGCTGCTTTGAACTCAAGGCCTTTGAGTCGGGCGGTTGGCTCCAGCAGGGGCGTAAAAGGTGGCAGCCTGAGAGCTCCCACGCCCGCGCCGGCCCGCGCCTTGAGAACGTAAGCAGAGACGGCCGCCAAGAAGGTCCAGGCTACCGCAGCCCGGCTCCTTGGCAAGGGCTCGGATCTAAGCCCCTCAAGCATTTAATTGTCGGGCGGCCCAGCCGCCTGTGCTAGGATTAGCTGCTAGAACATATGGGTGTGGCTTCGTCAGTCTGCGCGCTGCGCCATAGCTGTGTGTCCGCTCAAAGGTCAAGACACAACTCTCGGATCCTACCGGTGGCAACGCGAAGGTCCCTTTCGCTCCCCTGTGTTGCTGTGTTGTTGACAGGCCATGATACAGAGCGTGCCAGTTCAGCATACTATGACTAGGCCGACTAGGCCAGCCGAGGGGCAAGCGCTTCCCGAGGATACTCGGGACTGTGGCCATGGGAAAGGAAACGAGCATCGGCAGTGCGGCAAAGGCGAGGAACCTGGGAGATCGACGGGAGGCGGCTCTTGCGCTTTCGAGATCTTCTACATCAGCTCACTGGTAATCAGATTCCGACTGATTGCAGGGAGCGGAGGTCGGAGGTGCTTAGCTTGCGCTGTTCTTCGGCTCTGATCACGAGTCGCTTTGAAGAAAAAGGGTGAGCAACCCTTTGCGCATGTCGGCAATTAGGGGCCCCTTGGCCGCTCCTTAGCTGCAGATTTGCGTGAACCGAGGAGCAGAAGGCTGGCAAAGGCATACTCGTTCCGGCCATCTCCTCAAAGGCTTTCTAGCACTACTGTTGTTGGTGTTGGGCTACGAACTTCCTGCTACTACCGGCTAAACATCTTGGCTAATGAAAGAACTGATGAAACTCCGTGAATACGAATCCGGGCTACTACAACGTTCGCAGGCACTGAAGTGACAACGGGCCGCTGTCAAGCAGCTGTGGCGGCTGGCTTTATAAGCTTCACACACGGCCTTTCGAACTCAACCTCCCGGTCTCGGCCTCCAGCCATACTTTCAGGGTCATCTAAATGGCTGGCGCTGCCTTGGCAGGATCAGAGCACGATTCTGGCTGCTCCGGGTTTAGAGGATGCACTTGGTCCGGCCTATGGAACAACGACTTGAAGGATCCGTCAGGCTTCTTTATGCGACTCCGCGATCCGACAGTACTGACCTTGAGCACAGCACCAAAGGCAAAACCCTAGGTTCTGGAGTGGTAGGCAGCCAGTAGAGCTTTCTTGCGAACACTCGTTAGCTTCGACATTCGCAAGCCAACCGACCCAAATCGTTCGGGCCTACGACGACCGATCCCAAATGCCAAACCTGACGAAAAGATTGAAAAGATCTTCCGCAAACATCGTCGTTGACGGGCTCCGAGTGGCCGTTGGCAGAGATAGAGCTTGTCTCACTCGTCTGCGGGATCAAGGCCCAGAAAGATCCCACCACCTGGACTGAAGCATGAGTGCGTTGGGACATTGAGGCACTGGAAAGGGCAGCTGTGGTGTCGCAGGGGCCTCTGCGTTGCGGACCGGGTGCCACGAGCTATCAAACGTATACAGCCGTCGGCTCCCGCACCCCCCCCCCCCATTTGAGGCAGGAGCTCCACGGAGAAGGCGCGGCAAGTACTGACCTCTGCAAGCATGTCAGCGATAAGAAGACGTAGGCTGCAGGCACTATATAGGCTGCCCACTTAAGGCCGATCAGAGATGATCAGAGTGTCGCAGGCCACGCATCATGCGTCTTACTCGGTCGCAGCCCTGCAACTCCGCACCGCTGCCCTGGGCAAGTGGCAGTGAGTTCAAACCCGAAAGAAGTCTATGCCGGAGCGGGCTCCTGGATTTTCTGAGTCCTCGGCCTCGCAGAGGCGGAGGTGACGGAGTCACAGCACGAAGCCATCTTGGCAGAGACACAGAGCGAGACGCAGCTAAGCCGGGACCGCAAGCTCCCTAAGCCAAGCAGCCCCTCAGGCTAAACATGCTGCCCAACAAAAAGCCAAGTCGAGGCACACGAAGAGGCAGAACAGCCCAGCTGAGAGATGCGTCGTGGCGATCAGTGCAGCAAAAGTCGTGGAGTACATCCGATATCCTAAGCAGTGCTTCAAAACGAATCCAGTTCACGTACGATCCGCTTCCCCAAATCTCATGAAGTGCTGGACTTCTGCATGGTAGGCAGCATTCGGCTCCCAACAGCTTGTTTGCACAGCGAATGGCTTTCTGCACTTCCGGCCAACGGTATTACATGTTCCCTCAGCCTCTTGCTGGCCCTCTGCTGCCCCAAGAGCCCACGGCGAAGGACGGCGCGAACCAGGCCGCTGCTGCAAGCCAAAACCTGTGGAGGCGACATGAAACATGCTTCCGGCTTCCGGCTGCTTTCTTTCCTTCGCCGGGCATATGCTCTGTGGCTGCAAGATGATAGTCTGCGAGAGATCCTTCCCGGTTTGAGGCTCTTCGGTGCAGGGAGGTGGCGTTTAGAGTATCAACATGTAGTACCCTGATTGAGGGGCTTGGTGTACTAGCATACCTATCAACGGGGGTTCACCAATCACGGGTTTAGATTTCGGGTCAGTCCTTCCCCAGAATCTAGCAATCTTTGCGAGTGCACTGCAGGACCAGCGTTGTAGAACCCAGAATCCTAAGCCTTGAGCCTGCACTTTGGAGACTTTGGCATGAGCAACGTTAACATCTGCTTGAGCCTGGTGCGGTCCTACAGTTAGACATCCGCCCAGAAGCGAGACGAACGCGAGGGCCAGATTTAGCCGCCGATACGTCATCCTGCGATGAACACTGAAGAGGATTTGCGAGGGCTCTGTGCGACTCGGAGTGGAGAAGCCCGATTGATCAGGAATCAACAATGCCGAGTTCGTGAAGCGAAGGACACGGCTACATGCAGGATTGCTCAACATAATTAACCGAGGAAACGGAGAAGCCTAAAGCCGAATCTCGGGCAGACTCGGCAAGCCCTACAGCCGCTCCTGTTCATGGCCCACCAGCCCTCCTTGCCTTGCATTCTTCTTGCTTGGCTTTCGGAATAGCTGCTTCCAGAGCTCGCTTGTTCAGGGGGGGGCGCAAGCGAAGATTTGGCCACAGGCCAGGGCACTGGCGGAGCGCATCAGTGAGAGAAAGACGGAGGCTCCCACGGGAAGCTGCGCCAATGCCTGGCTACAGGTGCTACGGAAACACCTACTGGGAGCGCAAGACTTTTTACGAGTCCACTTCCCCAGAACCAACAAAGCTCAAGCAATATTGAACACAAACAACACTCGAGACTCGACCTGCAAACAAACACTTCTGTGGTGGTCTTTCGTCGACCAGCATAACTTCCGGCCCAGGAGGATCGGTGGGCCGTTTTTCAAAGACTTGATGAAGTGGCACAACCCAACCTCGAATTGAAACGCCCGAATTCCGCGATGCTGTGCATCTGCAAAGCTTCCAGATTTATGACTTCCAGCGACTGCAAGCCGTGCCTGTGCGATGGTCAGGGCATTGTGGCGCATGGGCAGCCGAAGCCTGCGACTGCGCCGAATATTCAGAACCGGATAACCGAGACTGTAGTGACAGGGCTATAGGCTATAGTTTTTTTGTAACATGGTTTGCACAATTTGGGGTTATCCTGCATACATCGTTACACTCAAGCACATGTAAGTCAGCAACATCGACATCAGAGATTTGCCGAACCCTGCTTCCCTATCCGCGCTTTGGATGCGAAGAAAGCGCGACCACAGCTGTAGCGGTCCAGGCGACCAGGGACCTGGTCGAAGGGCGCCAGATTTAGTGTAAGGACTGACCTGGCGTCGCATTGTCAGTTTTAGATTCATTTCCTAACTATCGTAATTCGAACTACATGAGACCTGTGAGCCTGTGCTAGTTCTAGGCCCAGTGCATCTCAAAACAGGGCTCAATGCTAAGTTTATGGATGCAGACACTGCGAAGAGCGAATGCTCTCCGAACATCTCACCCCCGACAGTGAAAAAACCTGCGCATAAGAACGGCTGCTACGGTGCGAAGTAGACAGTCATGGATCCCCGCAGAACCACCATGAACCACCAACGAAATATATAAGCTGAATCAGCAGACAGGGCACAGAACCCCAAAAACGCCGTAGGCTCGACCAAGATTCACAGCGGGCTCCTTTCAAATCGCAGAATCTGCACAACAGGTAGCTGGCTACGGACATTCGCTATCGACACCGCTGGTACGCCGCTTGCAGTCCTTTATGAAGTCACCAGAATGCCGAACCACCGCGGTTCGCTTCTGGGGTGCCTGAAAGCACACTGCAACACTCTTCGCAGCGGTTCGTTCTGCCTGAGACTAAAGGAGGTCGAGATTCGATGTGTGTGCAACGTGCGGCTCGACTAGTGTTGCAATTGGATCCGGAAAACCCACCGATTGCACGTACACGCTGCTAATTAACCATGCCATTCGCTCACTGAATCGACATGTGCAATGCATCCCAGCAAAAGGTACGCAGCTACTCCGAACTCACGAAACACTTACCAGAGCAAAGCAGCAAATGGAGCTGGCACGAGATGCTGCGCAACAGGCTGAGGCTGAACGAAGCCAAGGGCCATCTCCTCAGGCACTTGCATCTGATCAACAGGCGACAGGCTATTACGTAGGCTGCAATGATGAGTTTGGTTTGAACCATTTTCCGGTGGGCATTGACATGGCTATGTCGCCGTTGTTGGGGCGAAAGACGTCTAGGATGCGCAGCTGGAACTTGAACTGTGACGAACATTGGTCGGCAGAGCTGTGTTATCACGGCTTGAAACCAGGGAAAACAACTTGAATGTCCACGGATCTCGCTGCCGGTTGAGATAGCATACATACATACATACATACATACATACATACATACATACATACATACATTTATGTATATACGCACGTAAAAGCATGCGCAAGTTTGTACACATACATATATACAATGTGGGTATATGCAAAACAGTTTTTGTAATGGCTGCAGCAGTAGCAGCAGGATGAGGAGGAGGAGGAGTGATAGTAGTAGTAGCAGCAGCAGGAGGAGGAGTAGCAGTAGTAGCTGTAGTTGTAGTTGTAGTAGTAGCAGCAGTAGGACGAGGAGTAGGAGGAGGAGTAGCAGTAGAATAGTCGAAGTGGCAGTGGCAGCGGCAGTAGCAGCAGTAGTACCAGTGTAGTAGGAGAAGGGGTAGTAACCGGGTAGTATTTTTCGTCTTTTCGTCGTCGTTGTCGTCGTCGTCACTGGTGGTGGTGGTGGTGGTGGTGGTGGTGGCGGTGGTGGTGGTGGCGGCGGTGGTGGTGGTGGTGGGGGGGGTGGCGGTGGCCTGGCGGTGGCGGTGGCGGCAGTATTATTATTAGTATTATTAGTATTATTATTGTTATTATTATTATTAGTAGTAGTAGTAGCAGCAGCAGGAGAGTAGTGAATAGCGCACACATGCAACGAGCCCTTGCCTGGATCTGGCTACTTCAACTGAACACGCTTACGCAGAACTTTCGCGGTATTCGCTGTAGCGGGCCCTGATTTTGGCACCTCGCTGGCGCCTGCTGTGGCATTGCAAAGTCAGGTGCCGCACGCTCACTAAAAGCTTTATGTACCACAAGTCTGTTCTGGAAGGCCCATTCGCTGGGTTTTGATGCCTTTCGCGGAACCACCGGCACATTCTTGAACATTAACATCTAAGCATCGTTTTTATGTAAAACTGAAGACAAGGACCTTTAGATGAATGCTCATAGGTGTGTGTATATATATATACATATACACATAACTATACATGTGTGTATGTAATGTAGGCGATAATATGTTTGTTGATTTATTCATTCATTTACTCCACCAGGTCTGCAGCCGTCTGAAACTTTGACTTCATCAATTTGATAAGACGGCCGCACATCTGCGAGAGCGGTCGCACCCTTTGTGCCAACTGTCAAGGTCTTACGCCAGGTCTTGTGAGGAGCACGCTTCGTGGTTTGAAAGCAATTCTATCAAAGTCTCCGAAACAGAAGTTGCAATCAACGGAACCCCAAACCCGATTATTGCTTGGCCCGGAGTCAGGCCCCAGAAAGAGCCACGCAGCCAGAAGCAGCCGCATGGCTCCAACACGATCAGGTTCGGCTTCTCTGCGCTGGCAAGGCAGGAAGCAATATTCAAACTGCTTTATTACAGTGTTGTTCTACGGAGGCCGTATCAAGTGGCATCTGTTCTGCTGAGGTCACTGCCCGGGAAGCTTGTGTTCCAAGCAGCTTTGCTACATGTTACCCTGGTTTACAGTCGCATAGCAAAGCTTTCGTGCTAGACGCCCTGAAGCGTAGGCAGGGCTCATGGTACTGTTGCTGTCATCGGTCATTGTGACATTGACATGAGCTTTCAACCTGGAGCAGCTGTCGAGCCATCTTTGGTGGATGCCTGGCAGCCTTTCCAATCCTGAACTCCTGTTGCTCATGAAATTGCATTTGAAGGAGTCAGTGTGCAGATTGCTCCAAATTGGCTCTCTATTCTCTATCCCTCTCGGGGGTGGAGTCTTTCATGCCTTCAAGTCCTCGCCCTGATTATTGAAATGTGCCGAGCTAAACCTCTCTTCCCAAGCATCCGAATTACAAGACGGACGCCAAAAGCATGTTGCGCAATCTGGCCATTGCCCAAGGATCCGGCGTAGGAATCGGTGAAGGCACCGCAGGCGACATGCAAGGCGACACCCTGAAGGGGGCGAGCTGGGATTCAAGCATCTTCCCGGGTCTGCTCTTCCAAAAGCCTGGCACAAAAGGACTTGTGGTGCTTCGCTTCACGGTGCTTACTGTCTTCCAGGCTGGAGGCTGAGTAGCACTCCAGCCCCACGATGGTCGCGACCTACCGTGGAAAAACAAGGTACTTCAACTCCTCCGGGAGAAGATGCCTACGCCCTCTCTCTGCAGGCAGCAGATTTGGCTCGAGGTATGAGCGCAAAGGATGTATGCTCAAGACTCAGGCCGAGATCCAAAGCTCTCGTCCAGGATCCTTGAGTTTCCCTAGCAGCCCTAGCAGTGGCTGGGCCTCATCGACCCAGGCACCCAGTACGCCCTGCCAGCTGGGGCCGCAAGGCTCAGGTCTCACCAGGCTTCGGGAAGGACGTGGTACAGAAACCAGGAGACAGGGCATGGTATGGCCATGGTGCCTGCCTCAAAGGAAGACAGTGTAGCATACGAGTGCAGTGCAAGCAAGTCGCTGAAATGCACCTGCTTCGTTCCTCCTCAAGCAATCTCACAAGAAACAAACATGCCGACGCCACCGCCGACGCGCTGGCATGCTCGTTACCATGGCCACCTTTCGAATCTTCGCAAGCCCAACAGCGCATCGGCTAGCAACAGTGCGAAGCAACTGCCTTAACAAGCTCTACCGCCAGAATGCCGACAATACGAAGCCGCAAGTGGGAGATCAAATCTCTCAAGCCAAAGAAGCGTGAAATCAAACCTCCACCCTTTGAGCTCAGTTCCAGGCTCTTGGTGGTGGCGCATAAACCTGACGCTTGAAAGCTCTGCACTACACGTGCGCTCTTCATGAACGCCTGCTTCCTTCGATTCCTCGAAACTTCAACACCAATGACTCTAACAGCAGAAACAACGATTCAATATTGCGCGTGGCGGTACCGCAATTGAAAGAACTAACCGAATGCCCGAAGCCTGGTTGGTCTCGGCGGGTGCCGCTGGAAACTCGAGGACCCCGGTCCTGGGCAGCACGGTCTGCAGTGGGATCATTCTCCCATGGATGCCAATCTGCACAAAAGAATTGCCAACCTCAAAGTCTGGAGAGCAAGAGCCCCAACCTCCAAATGAATCGCAAACAATTCCGAGGGGCAGCAACGGTGGCCTCAGTCCAAAAGGACGGCCGGCAGCATTCACGGAGACCTGATCCAGAACCGCTTGCTTGAGCGTGAACTGCTCCTGCTGCTGCTGCTGCGGTTGTTGCTCCCGCTTCTCCTCCTTCTCCTCCTGCTCCTCCTGCTCCTCCT
>CAJNJA010012608.1:0-13036 GCA_905231915.1 Symbiodinium necroappetens | reverse complement strand
GTTGCTAACATGGCGGAGCCGGAGAACAACCAGATCGCCAAGTCCGTCCTGAACCACGTCATCTCTCGTGCTTCCAATTTGGACTGCGTGATCTATGACAAGATGTGTGTGTGTGTGTCAGAAGGCTTTCGTATCGGATCAGAACTTTGCGAAAGTGAAATACTGGTGTGTGATCGGTTCCATGCAAAAGCCCATGAGGACCACTGTCCGTGTTCACCTTTGCTTCATCGCCGACTGGATCGTCGCTTGCGGGATGTCAATTCCTCAATCGCAGAACAAACATTCTCATGGTTTCGAGGATATGCCACGAGCTTCAACACCAAGAGCGCAGACACCCACATCTTCTATGTCTTGCTCTACGTCAAAAAGCACAACCTCCTCATCCGCAAGGGCTACATCCGCCACCTGAATCCTTTCAGCGCTCAGGCAAAGGCATCCAAGTCCGGTCATGTTCTCACGCCTCCATCGTCCAGCAAGTATCATTGTCGGCGCCCTGCTGCATCTTCTCAGTCCAACATTGTCTTCAAGAAGCCATCTAAACAAGTCATGAAGAATCACATCAAGCAGAAGTGAGAGGGATGAAAATGAGCGTGATTTCCTGACATGTATATCACACAGAGTTAGACGTATGATGTTATTACACATATAGCGTCGTTCTGAACTGTCATGTCAGTCAAAAGCTCTATGTGCCACACTCGCATCGGCAGCCTTTGCGCGGAGAGTCGTGTACTTTTTGAAACCTAATCATAGTTTGATGTTGTATACTTATTGTTTATATAGAGTATATTCTGTTCGTAGCTTATATAGTACTCAGATGTTTTGCACTCTCTGCATCGACTTCGTCGACGTACCGAAAACTCGAGACTCGCACACGCGGTCGAAAGAAGGGTCATGCGCAGAGTTACACGACGGTCTGTCTTGCTGCCACAATGTGAAAGAAGTTTGTGACGATCCCGACACTGTCAGTATGTTACGCATGGTTTGGCCGAGGTCAGAACCTCAGTGCTGGAAGTCTCGGCGTCAGCATGATTGATGTTGGGTATACACATATACGACATGATATTAAAGGCCTGTGTTTTTCATTCTAGATGTATGGTCCCATAACGATAGAAATCACTATATATCGTTATTTTCATACCAAAAAACACCGGCCTGTATTCCGACGCACTCTCCAGAAAGAATATATACACACACATGATACCCAACCCACTGCAAGGATGGTCGTTTGCAACCTGGTCGATCGTAGGGGCCGAACTCTTCTGCTGGGACTGGATCAGGCTTTGCAGAAGTGCGTGCTACCAGACTGCCGCAGCAGGCGCCGGTTTTTTCCTTGCTGCGCTGCTGTTGATGATATAAGTCCTGCATTACTTTAAGGACCCTAAACTATGGGAATTATGGTATATTCCTTATTGTGGGTAATGCAGGGTTTATGTCATCAACAGTAGCAATGTCTTAAACCCAAGAATCCCCTGAGTCGCAAGGACCTTCAAGTCTAAACCCTGAAACCCTAAATGCGTGCTGAAATAATAAGACTCGTAATGACTAGTTTATCGTAGGAATCAATCATCCTACATAAGAAGAACGATGATGTTGGCAATTGCAATAAGAACCACAGTAGGGGTTCTCCTGTTCGTTCTGCAGGTTAGGGTTTAGGTTTAGAGTTTTGAGACTTAAGATTTTAGGGTTCTCCGAGTCTGAAGCCGCAGTGGGTAGCAGGCATTGAGAGGAAGAAGCCGGAAAGCCCTAGGGGTTTTTGTTTAGGGTTTCCCAAACCCAACAGCTTAAACCCTCAAATACCGAATGTTGAATGTACTGGTGTAAGTGTCCGTCGCTTTTGACAGGCTGTGCCTTTTGAGATTTTGGTGGGGCCTTGCAAGCCCGAAATGGGCACGACAGGCGGAGTGAAAGTCCACTGCACATTCAAAGAACCCCTCACCTACCTCACCCGGTAGGGCATTGCAACGCAGCTGTGAGCATCAAGCCCCTAAACCCTAAACCCTAAACCGACAGCTTGTAGATAACAGATCTTTTCAACCTGGAAGATTCTGGCCTAGCCAGCTTGAGTCCAAACCTAAAGCCCTAAACCCTAGACCCTAAACCGTTGCCTAATCCCGAAACCCTAATTAAACCCTAAACAACCCCAAACACTAAACCCTGAAAACCCTAAACCCCGAAACCCTAAACCTTAAACCCTAAACACTGAACCCTGAACCTAAACTGCGTGATGGTTGGGGTATTTTCTTAGAAGGATCTAGGGTTCAGAGCGTCAGCATTCAAAACCCTTGGGTTCAGCGTTAAGTCTTCAGGGCGAAGTAATAGCACAGCACAACAGGGATCACGGTCTGGGGTTTAGGGTTTAGGGTTCAGGGTTTAGGGTTTAGGGTTCACAGACCACTCTGCTTGCACGAATGTTTTCACAAGTCACTAGAGGTTTGCAGGAGCAACCAAAGTGATAAGAGGAATGATGCGACTGCACTGCTAGCAGTGGCAATATTTAGCACGACGACCATACGAAAGCAATGCCACAAATTTTGGCAACCACGCCAAGAAGAAAGGATACCTTACACACCCTACACTTTAAGCCCTAAGAAAAAGAAGCGGTGTAGGAACTTGAGCGCAGAAGCATCGGACGGAGATCAAACCTGACGAATCCGAGATGCAACTCGGAAAAGCCTGCTAGGCTTGAGATCAGCGTGGGTAAGTGGTTTAGGTATTAGGGTTTGGGGTGTAGGGCCAGTATAAGTTTAGAGTTTAGGGTTTAGGGTTTAAGGCTTAGGATTTGGGGTTTAGGGTTTAGGGATTAGGGTTTCGGGTGTAGGGTTAGTATAAGTTTCCTTAGAGTCCCTTGTCCTTCCACCGGCTGGCAGGAGTGGTGCTTAGGGTTTACGGGTTCTTGGCTCCAGGGATCTAGTGCTGAGGGTTGCGCGCCTGCCCTCTGCCCTAAACCCTAAACCCTAAACCCTAAACCCCCCTAATCCCTAAACCCCTTAAGCCTCTAAACCCTAAACCCCTAAACCCTAAACCCCTAAACCCTGACCCCCTAACCCCTGAACCGCTAAGCCCATAAACCCTCTTGGAGGGAGGTCGCTGATATCATGCGCAGAGCTCGAGGGGGAGCCTTTGGGTCGCTTTGGGTCTAGGGTTTCGGGTGTAGGGTTTAGGGTTTAGGGTGTAGGGTTTAGGGTTTGGGGGTGTGTCGGGTTTGGGCTCCGAGCGGACTCCGAAGTGCTGGGGGCTCTGTACTTGGGAGTCTCTGGCATTATCAGGGGCTGGAGCTTTGGGCAGAGGGATTGAGCTTCTATGGCTTACTTGGAGGATCATGAGACTGAGGAGGTATGATGATGAGTACCGTAATCGGGGTTAGAAGTACTTGTGAGTAGAAGAGCTACCCGAATAATGAAACTAGTTACCAAGTCCCGTGATCCTGTAAGTACCCCAAAACCGAGGACATGGTGGACCTCTACACGGGCACGACTGCCCAGGAGATGTTCCATGTGAAGTTCGAGGCAAGAGCGGACATGTCTGCTCGAAGCCGTGCCAATGTAGGGGCCTAAATACTTACCAATACTATTTTGCATTCTTGGTACGGCAGTCCGCCAGAAGAAGAAGAATACTATTTTGGGGGTTCCCTACATTAGTTATAGTCTATGTACCCCAAAACCCTATTCTAATCATGAAGGCCATTATGTATGGCGGTTGTCAGAAGTGAAGCATTTTCCATTGCCCTTTCTTTGTAATATGTTACAGCATACTGTACGATATACTATATGCTATGTACAGCATGCTACATACTATATACTTATGTCCTATATACTCTATACTTTATACCATATCCTTTATACTTTATACGCCCTATACCCTATACCCTGTACTGTACTAGTGGGTTGTCGCAACAGGACCCGGAACCCTAAATTTGGTTTTCTCAAACCAAGTTCTTCTTGTATTCCACGATTTGTTGCTTATGGAATCTTGGCTAAAGCCCCCAACCCAGCACTTCAAGAAGGCATAATGTAGCATACTTCAATGTAATGTAATACATTGTAATATATTGTTATGAAACATAGAATGCTATCTTATATATACCGTACTTGGCTTTACTATACTATGCTATACGAAAAGCGAAATAAACTAGACCCAACTCTACCATGCTACACTACAATACACTACACTACACAAGACGAGACTAGATACTAGACTAGGCTATAACAGTTTAATGGAATAGAATTGAATAGAATATAGTATAGTTCCAGAAATTTTGATATAATATAATACAAGATCATAAAAAGATATTGTCAGATGTATGCAAAACATGGTATACTATAGCAAGATAATGTATCGCATGCTTATAAATTACAGGCTTCTAGATCACAGCGCTATTGCATCGTCACAACCAACTTTATTTGCCTTATGCGTTTCATGGTTGTTGTTATCCTCACCCCTACTGAATTGCAACAATCGGTACTTCGTACTAGCCTTTTACTGCGCGAGTACACCGATTATGCTTGGGTTTTCTGGCGGGAGCCGTGCCCAGGAGATTGCCCCATCATCGGAAGGCTTTGACAGAGTGGCGTGGCCGATTTAACCCGGAGCTCCACATGCCGAAAGAAATCCGACTCCCCACAGTACTTAGCATAAACCCTGAAACTAGGGGCATCGCGCTCAGGAACTTCGAAAAGAGTTTCGGACACGGACATTTGCCACAACAGCCGTTAAGTGAACTTCTGATGAGGAGGTGACGCCGTCTTCCATGTTAATACCATTAGCATCACCGATCACGACCATCACTCTCACCCTCACCCTCGCCCTCACCCTCATCCTCATCTTCATCCTCGTCATCATCATCATCATCCTCATCATCATCATCATCGTCACCATCGTCATCATCATCATCATCATCGTCATCATCGTCGTCGTCATCATCATCATCATCACCATCATCATCATCATCATCATCATCATCACATTGTAGTACCTCACCATCACCATCGCCATCGCCATCACCATCACCACCAGCATTATCATCATTGCCTGGCTAGCAGCATCAGAATCAGCAGCAGCAACGACACCCGCAACGCAGCAGCCTCATCATTAGCATGATCGCAGTCGTCAGTACACTCTTCAAAGTTTCACCTACTTCGTGTCTTGTGCACCCCACGCTCTAACTACAGGAAGATTTTTGTTGTGGGACCGCGCAAATCAACAATCCATGCTGCTAGACTTAAGCCTCAAGAACTCAAGAAGAGGCTGAAGGTGCCGGCTTCAAGCTTCTCTGCGGTCTCGACCTTTCCTGAGCTCTCTTCATGCACACACAAAAGGGTCCCCAACTTCTTGAACCCAGAGATCCCGAAACCCCTTCAGAGCCTTCACATCTCGAGGTGGTCCAGAGCCTCTTCCATTTCCTCTTTGCGCCCATGGTCCCAGAAGCAGATCTGCAAAGGTCATGGCAAGCAGCCAAGGTCGGCCGGCCGGGTGGGTGTTGGGGTTCAGGCTTAAGGCTTTACGGAGTGCAAGGTTGAGGGGTTGAGCTTAGCGGTCTTGGGGTCTCAGGGTTCGGATTTGGGACGAGGGCTTCAAATTCGAATGTTTCACGTCAGTGTTGGATCAGATTGAAGGCCTCAGCTTAACGCATGCTGCGTTGCAGCCCCGGCGTTTAGCGTTCTTGGGACATTTAGGCAAAACCTACCACGTCATAATGCGAATGGTCAGAGAAAGCAACCTGGCACATGCGCTTCGTCGTGGTCGTCTTCGTCGGGAGCGCGAGGTGGAGGTTGGTGGAGACTCGTCGTCCTCGTTGCAGCAGCAGAGGTTTGTGTCTTCTTGTCTTTGTGATGGGGAGGATGGGTGAGGGAAGTAAGCGTCCGAGGAGTCTAACGGCCTCAGGTGGAGGACCTAAACGTGGACTCCAACTTCACGGACGCGATTGCAGAAAATGGCCACGGCAACGACGACGAGTGTCTCAAGGACATTTCGGTTCATTGCTAGGCCGAAAACCTACTAAAAGCCCAACCCAAGCACTCTGACCCACCCCTGGCAACACGAGGCCGGTCAAGAAGCCATGATGCGGCTGGACCCGCGCGTGGTGCAGCAGCTCAAGGACGGGCTTTCTCTTCACGTTGCCAGGAACGGAGACCCAAAGGCAAGTGTGCGAATTGTATGTCGAACCCATCAACCCTCAACTACCATCCTAGCTCTGCTTTTTGACATGGTTCTGGCCTTCTTTTCTGTTATCTTCCAATCCTATGAGCTGACAGCTGCACAGCTGCATGAAACTTCCAGAAAGCCTTTTCAGGCCTAGGCTTTGGGGTTATAGGGTTTGGGGACTAGGGTTTGGGGTCGTGCTCTCATGAAGGACTGGCAAGCGCTCCTGGGATACTCAACTGAGAACTGGCCGGACCCTATCATCGGCTGAGTGGCAAAAGGATCGCCGCGGCTCCTAAGTCCTACACCGTCAGGGACCATCCTAGGGATGCGTTCGCAAAGTCCATACAACGAAACCGGGGCGTCGGCGCTTCGCGTTTTCAAGCTGCAGTCGGGT
Source organism: Symbiodinium necroappetens (assembly GCA_905231915.1). NCBI lineage: Eukaryota > Dinophyceae > Suessiales > Symbiodiniaceae > Symbiodinium > Symbiodinium necroappetens. The sequence goes on along the minus strand of CAJNJA010012608.1, from coordinate 6,501 downwards.
GCGAGCAGATGTTTCGTGTAGCAGAGCCGTGAGTAGCGCTTTGGTCTTTTGGGAGGTTCTCTAAATAGGGTCCTGTTTTAGGCGGCACCCTTATAAACAGCACCCTAGAACTACCGTTTCGGCACAGACCTTGGAGGTTCCGGGGCTCTAACACCTCATGGATCTTCTTTTCCTCTTTTTTTTTGACTGGAGGACCGGAAGGTGCATGAGCAGGGACTTCACAGGTCAGCCAACCCGACACTCCAAAACCTCGCGAAGCCCAAACTTTCGGCTCTGAGCCCTACGCCTTCAGCCCTACAATGCCAAACTCTGTACCCGGCGCTAGCCCCGAAGCGCTAAACCACAAAGCCGAAACTCTCGACCCAGAAGCCTTCAACCCTAGGCTTTTGGGAGGGTTCATGGGAATGGGACCTCCTGAGGTCCGATCTGCTGCTTTCTCGCCAGACGGCACCGACCTGAGTGTAGACTTGGGGGGGATGGGGGGGCGGTGGGGCGGTGGGTTGAGGGTTTCGAAGTTGAGGGTTTGGCTCGTATGGGTTTCGGTTGAGGGAGGCTTCAGTAGGGTCCTGGCTTCGAGGTTTAGAATTTCGCACTTGCTTTGGGGTCAGGGCCAGCGGTATGTTTGGAAATATAACTGTACTACGCGTTCGCGTACAGCTACAGCGGAACCAACAGATCAAGCCCGGATTGTAGCAGCCCGATCAATTAATAATGCTGTTTTTAGGGTTCATTATGTTGCAACCCACCCCAACGCCCTATTCCAGATTCCAGATAGTAGAGTCCCTGCCATTAGTTAAGGAAGCTACCACTAACAGTTTGAGTACGATTGGAGCAAGACCTGCCTAAACCCCGAAACCCTAAACCCTAAAGCCCTAAACCCTAAACGCCGAGACCCTAAACCCTAAACCCTACACCCTGAAACCCTAAACCCTAAACCCTAAACCCTGAAACCCTAAACCCTAAACCCTAAACGCCGAAACCCTAAACCCTGAAACCCTGAACCCTGAAACCCCAAACCCTAAACCGCGAAACCCTAAACCCTAAACCCTGAAACCCTAAAGCCCTAAACCCCAAACCCTGACTCAACCCGAGTCCTCGAGGTGAGGCCGGGGGCGTTTGCTTCTGTGAGGTCTGGGAGCCATCAGCTCGTCAAGCCTCAAAGGGGGTTTAGGGTCTAGAGGTGTTAACATAGGCCTACATAATTCCCAAGACTATTTTTTGGGGGGGTTCCTTACTATAACTATAGTATAATATTCCACCAAAGCCCTATTCGAATTATTAGGGCCCCTACATTAGATGGGTTTAGGATATAGGGTCTAGGGCCCTTTCCAAACCGTAAGCCCCAGGCCCCCGAAGCCATAAAGATGGCAGGCACCATCATCGGTTCTGCATCCTACGACGGCACCGTTCGGCTTTGGAGCGTGACGGGCAAGTGTCTGAAGATTTTGGAAGGCGAGGTGGTCTGATGCTCACCCAATCCCCCCTAAAGCCCTTAGTCACCCGACACTTCGAGTAACCCCTGGTAGTATCCTTGTAGTAGCGGTTTAGGGTAACCCTTATAGTCTTATGGTAACCCCTTGGTAGTATCCTTAGAATTAGCGGTTTAGGGTAACCCTTATAGTCTATTTCGTAACCCTAACCCTTATAGTCTATTTCGTAACCCTTCTAGTAAACCCTAAACCCTAAACCAAAACCCTAAACCCTAAGCCCTAAACCCTAAACCGATTCTAGTAGCCCTGACAGTCCTCGACCCCAATCCCCTTGGCCCCCTTGGCATCTCGTGAGTTCGAGGCTCCCAGCCCCGAATCCTCATTGGGTCTTAGGGCTTAGGGATTTAGGGGTTTAGGGGTTAGGGGTTAGGGCTTAGGGATTTAGGGGTTTAGAGTTTAGGGTTTTAGGGTTTAGGGGTTTAGGGTTTAGGGGTTAGGGTTTAGGGTTTAGGGGGTTTAGTATTTAGGCCTCAGGGTTTAGGGTAGTTCTCGTCGTTTCCAGGTCCCCAAAACAACGCGGCAGCCTTACAAAAGGGACCCTACAAGGAACCCTAACTTAGAGAACTGCCCTCCCCGACGGCAGTGGGCCACCAGGCCCAAGCCTTGTGAGCCTTTGATCCCACCCCCTTTTCAGTTGAGGGCTTAGGGTTTAGGGTTTAGGGCTTAGGGTTTCGAATCCCCTAAACCCTAAACCCTAAACCTAAACCCTAAACCCTAAACCCTAAACCCCTAAGCCCTAAACCTAAACCCTAAACCGTAAACCCTAAACCCCTAAACCATTTTTTAAGGACCCGACATGCCTTGACCTTCAAAGCGCAACTGGAAGCCCGAAGCCTTTGTTTAGGCCTTGGCGTCCCGATCCCCGGGGTTTCAAGAATCCTCGTGTAACCCGGAACCCTGAACCCTGGTTTAGGGTTTAGGGTTCAGGGTTCAGGGTTTAGGGTTTAGGGTTCAGGGTTTAGGGTTTAGGGCTTGGGGTTTGGCTAAACCCTGAACCTTAACCACTCTGAGTTCTCGGCTGGTGCTTCGTCATCCACAGATCTGGGGTGCCAGTCGAAGGGGTATATTTAGGGCTATGTGGGTCTCGCCGTGAGGTTTAGGATTTAGCCGTTGGGGTTCTATACCGAGTTGTAGATTGCTTGCCTGGGTTGATTTGCGTGTGCTGATGGCTGCTGATTGCACTGGTCGGTTTCCTGATTGAGCTTTGGAGAAATCGTTTCCCCTTGGTAGCTTTAATTCAGCTGGATATCGTTAAGACGGATCGCGAGCAACTCTCAAAGCTTTTTTGTTGGACGCTGAGGGCCCCAACAACCTGTACCTAGCAACTGATCCCCGAAGCCCTAAACCCGAAGAACTTCTAAACCCTAAACCCTAAACCCTAACCCTAAACCCTAAACCCTACTATCCTGCAACCTTTGCGGCCTTGTGCCTACCCCAGAACAAAACCCTAAGGCCGAACACCTACTCCCCACCTGAGACTCCAAACCCCGAAGCCATCTCAACCCGAAGCCCTGAATCCCAACCCCCCCCCCCCCCCCAAAAAAAAAAAAGCCCTGTTGTAGGGCACGATGGCGCTGTGATCTCGGTGGCCTTCATTGAGGGGTGAAGCAGCAGGCGCAACGGGAAGGTGGGGTAGAGGGTTCACGGGTGTAGGCATGGGTTTCAGAAGTGCAGCATTGGTAGCTTCCTTTTGACTGCTGGTGGTGCAGCGCCCAAATTCTCGCAAGCCTGACGTACCCAAAGACCTTCAGATCCGGTCCATCCGTCCCATGGCTGACAGTTTCTGGGAGAGTCACGGGGGATCAGTGCCAGGTGCTTCTGCCGCCATGCATCTGGGATCCTGATGCGAGTCACACGGAGAACCGGTTTCGGAAAGTAGGGACTAGGGATTCAGGGATAGGAGACTCCGCATGTGTCCAAGGATCCATGCTTTGGGAGATCGCAGCAGAACTTTTTCAAGCGACAGCACTGGGAGGCGAGGTTGCGGACTCGTCCTTTCGATGTCACTACGCAATAAGAAGTATCCTGTCAGCTAGAGGCCATGGTCCGGCCATGGTGTTTTGGCTTGGGGTGCAAGGCTTCATAGAATCAAGCACCAAGCGCGGAGCACCCGAAACCCCGAACGCTGAAGGCCCTCAACCCTAAACCCTAAAACGCTGACCCATAAAAGCCCGGAGCCCTAGAACCCGAAAGCCCCGACCCCAAAGCCTAAACGGTAAAAGGCTCAAAGCCTGAACCCTCAAAGTCTCAGTCGAAGAACGGGGGTTGTGTTTGAACTTTTGGAACTTCCAGGCAGGACAAAGAAGTGAACCTGAAGGCTAGCAAATACGACATAAAAAAGCTGCTTTTATAATGAGAGCCTGAATAAGTATAGTAAGGAAGCCCCAAAGGACACTCTTCTTCTGCTCTGATGCTACTGCTAGCACTCATCGTGATAATTTTGATCGTGGTGGTTTAGGGCGTTGAGGGTTTAGGGTTTAGGTTTAGGATGCTTTTAGGCCTGCTGGGACTGGTTTTCGATAGCAGGAAAGCTGCGCCAGGGGACGAGAATCTGTGCCGGTATTTCGGCCCCCCAAAGCACACAGTGCACATCCCCAGACGCCGCCGAGATAGGTGGCAATTCGTGCAACGTTTGGCGTATAAAGATAATTCGAGTGCCAATGCGCTTCAGCTCCCGCCCATGCGAACCTTCTCCCGGAAGACCCCGAGACCTAAAGCGCACCCTGAGCCGCAAGACACCCCCGAGACCTTGCACTGAGGATACCTTGAGCCCCTAAACCCTGAGCTATGCCCTCAACCCTGTTACATCCCTAAAGCGGACCTACGCGCGCCCTTCATCTTCTTCGTATGCCGAACCACAAGAATTTAGCGTTTTAGGTTCCATCTTCTCTGTATGTTCCTGGGGCTAATGTTGGGGTTTTGGTGAGTCGACATCACAGCGATCTGAGCCATGATGGCACTCATCCTCTTCAGAAGCATGATCCCAGAGGCTCCAACACCCCCTTACTTAAGGACTCTACCTGATGCCTCAAATCATACTTGTTCTAGGGCTCCTCTTATAAAAAATAAGGTCTACTGCTTTAGTAAAGGGGTCTTGGAGTCTCTGGGATCACCATGCAATTAGTCCAAGGCATAGACGTTCTGGGTCCTAAACCCTGGGACTCGAAGCTAAGAAGCTAGCCGAGTTTATCTGCCCGTTGGGTAAGCCCGTCATTAAGGGTTTAGGCTAGGGTTTAGGGTTTAGGGTTTAGGGGTTAGGGTCTAGGGTCACTTCGCCCTCCATCCCAAGACCCGAACCTTGCTGCCGCGCACGTTTTCCGAGTTCTCCTGCAGCTTGCTTGTTTGACTATCGGGCAGGCTAGCTGGCGGCAAATTTCAGGAGCATTAAGACGGAAGAAGAGGACTGATGATCATATCGACGTCCATCGTAGAAACATCGGAAGACTGCCAGACGTGAGCTCACCCCTAAGCCCTAAACCCTGAAACCAATTTCTCGTAACATGCCTCTGGGCGCTGCCGTCAGTCAGCTTTGGATTCACCGACGTTTTGCGACCGTGAACGGTTCCTTTTCGCATGAGCTGGGGCAGCCGTTCGTGACAATTCTCTTCTACGGGCACAGTCATGCGATTGTGCCGCCGCCGCCGCCACTACCACTACCACTAACACTACCCCCGCCATTACCCCTACCCCATACCCCTACCGCTACTGCTACCACTAACGCTACCACTACCACTACCTCACTAACTTCTACTACTTCTACTACTAGTACTACTCCCAGTACTACCAGTGCGACTAGTACTACTGGTACTGCCAATACTAGAACCAGCCCCAGAGTTGAATTTTGAGCTCCACAACGGCCGCCCCAGTAATTCGAAGCTTGCTGCTCTGACGTAGCCATCAGCATGCTTTCCGCAAGAGGTCGCAGAGGTCGCGGGTCGCAAGTGCATCGGTAGTAGCAGCAAACGCGACTTTCCTAGCACCAAAGACCCTCAAACCCTAAACCCTAAACCCTAAACCTTCAAGACCTAAGTGACGAAGGCACTACCACTACTACTACTACTACTACTCCTCCTCCTCCTCCTCCTCCTCCTCCTCCTCCTCCTGGGTGACGACGACGAGCACGAGTCTCCGGCTACAAGTGCAGCTACAACTACAAACAGCAACTGCGGGTAGAGGAGGACGGCGACCACGACCACCACGGATAGCTTCAAACAGTAGCACTACTCACAGGTACAAAAGCAGACCTTGTAGTCAACAGTAGCTGCAGGGTCCGAGAGCTCGGGGCTGCGTGTTCGGAGTTGCGCTTCTGCGACCTCCTGCGGGCGTTTGGTTTTTGGCAGGTGAGACGGTGAGACCTTCGGCAGGGACACCGCCAAGGGCAGTGCCCCCCAAAATGTGCAGCAAGTTCATGTTTCGCTGGTTAAAATAAAAATCCTTCAGCTATCCCTTGACAGTAGGTTTGGTTTGGTTTTTGGGTCCAGGATGTGAGCCGATCGAACAAGAGCTAAGCAGCCAAACCATCAACAACTCCTTCATGCCGAGAATTCTCGTGCTCTGCCATTTTCGTGGGGGAGGGAGCCATCAGTTCCTGCGCGAGAGCTATGGTCGGAGGGCTAAGTTACCCTAAACCCTAAACCCCTCAACCCTGAACCGCGAAACCCCTAAACCCCTAAACCCCTAAACCCTAAACCCCTAAACCCCTAAACCCCTAAACCCTGAACCTCAACCCTAACCCCTAAACCCCTAAACCCTGAAGCCTAAACCCTGAAGTTGGAGGTTCGGGGGGTTCCGAAGGCTTCACGCTTGGCGGAAGCTTCAGGGGGTTCAGGTCGGTAGAGGCTGCGTTTAGGGTTTAGGGTTTGGGGGGGGGGTTTAGATGTTTTGGGGGTTTAGGGTTTAGGGGTTTAGGGTTTAGGGTTCAGGGTTTAGGGTTCAGGGTTTAGGGTTTCAGGGCTTCGGGAACCCCGTTAGTTACTAAGGATCCTAAGGAGAGAAAAACCCTAGACCCCGC
>CAJNJA010012607.1:0-13037 GCA_905231915.1 Symbiodinium necroappetens | reverse complement strand
TAGGACGGGCATTATGAGGGTTACCACAGGGATGCATTAGGTCATAGTTATAATAAGGAACCCTAGGGTGTACTATTCGTACTTAAACCCTAAACCCTAAACCTAAACCCTAAACCCTAAAGCCTAAAGCCCTCAACTCTGAGCCCTCCTCAGACTTCGGCTGGCCTTCACCTGCCCTGAGTCCCGGATTCGGGAACGCCTCCTCCGAGGATCATGGGACTTGGTAAGTAGGATCATACCTGAAAATCTCCAAAACCTACCGCTTTGAGGGTTCTAACCTCTAATTAAGGGGTCATAACCTACTATTTTGCGGGGTTTGGGGTCACAGGATAAGTGCCTTAACCAGGGTTATAAGTAGTTATAAGTATGGCCTTTTTAGATTTATAGCTGTACTTGTCAAGTCCCATGACCCTTCAAACATAGAGCCCTAAACCCTAAGCCCTACAAACCTTAAAACCCTAAAGCCTGAACCCTTAACAATGCCCGCATAGTCCAAAGCCCGGAGGCACCCAGCCAGCGCTCTCCAGAACTAGCTCTGCCACGACGTTGTTCCTTGACGAGGCGCGGGTGTAGAGGTTTAGCGTTTAGGGTTGGGGTTGAGGGGTTCATCGGGGTTAAGGTTCGGGGCTTGGGGTGCAGGGTTCAGCAGCTAAGCAGCTAAACTTCGAGCAGTTTCTAGTCGGGCTCGCTACTTCGTTCGGAAATCATCCCGGTCAGGAAACCATTGTACAATTGTATTTTTAATAAACCCTAAACCCCTAAATCCTAGACCCAAAAGCTCGAATCTTGAACCCTGAGGCTTAAATCCCAAACCCCAAAAGCTCATAGCCTGAGCTCTCTGGCCTGAATTCTGAGCAAACTCCGGAACGCTGGGGCCCTATCGCCTTTCGTCCTGAACCCGAAAAGCTAGATCCTAAACCCAAATCCTGGACCTTAATACCGAAGGCTTACCTGGGTATCCAAAACCTACCGCTTTAAGGGTTAGACCCTATACTTAACGGGTCATAATCGACTATTTCTATGGGGGATTCTCTAAGAATTTAGATGAGATGTTGGGTTTCGGAGTTTACTCCACGGGGCTTGGTTGAGGGCTTAGGAAAAAGACTTCAGGGCCTAGGTTTAGGATTCGTCAGAGAACAGGGTTCTGGCCTTTACGATTGAGGGAGTTCGGCTTTCGGTTTTTGCCGGCTTTTGGAATCTATGTTGGCTGGCGATTTCGGAGTGTGCAGGTTAAGAAACCCGAAACAAAAACCCCTAAACCTTCAACCTTCAGACAAGAAGGAGTGTAGAGACCCTTGTTGCCAAGAGAAAGCAACCCGATGAAGCAGTCTTTCAATAACCTTCGCAAAATCAGCTAATTAGGGGTATAGATTATTGTAAGTGTAGTTTCCATATTTCTAACCCTAGCTCCTGAATCCCATGAACCTTTACGTACCCGTCAGGCAAGGCTTGAAGGATCGAAGGGTTGAGAACTTTGGGCTGCAAGGGCGTGTTGATGATTTAGGCTTTATGGGGTTTGGGGTGCAAGGGTTTGGGGATACTGATAATTTATGAAACCTATAGGGCATTTATCCCAAAGCCTCATATCCCCCCGAAACCCTAACAACATAGCATGTTATGACCCCTTAATGATAGGGTGCAACCCCCTAGAAACAGTAGGGCTTGGGCTTCGGGATTTCCCTACTATATAGGGTGTTTTATTCCTGAAGGCAATTTTTAACCCTTAGCCCGAAGCCCTAAACCCTAAAAGCCCCAAGCCCTAAACCCTAAACCCTAAAAGCCCTAAACCCTAAACCTTAAAAGCCCTAAACCCTAAAAACCCTAAAAACCCTAAAGCTGAAGCACAAATTCCCACAAACCATTGAAACGGAGCCAGGCCTTCGAAACTCGGGCTTTGGGGGCTGAAGGTGATTTCAAGCATCCGCTTAGGGCTTTAGGGTTTTCGGTTTAGGGCTTCAGGGTTCAGAATTGGGTTTTGGGTTCAGAACTTAGGGTTTTTTGGGTTTAGGGTTCAGAATTTAGGGCATAGGGTTTAGGGTTTAGGGTTTTGGGATTCAGGGTTTAGGGTTCAGAATTTAGGGTCTTTGGGTTTAGGGTTCAGAGTTTAGAGTTTTAGGGTTTAGGGTTAGGGTTCAGAATTTTGGGGTTTAGGGTTTTTGGTTTAGGCTTTAGGGTTCAGAATTGAGGGTTTTTGAGAAGATCCCACGCAGGAGGAGCCCGTGGAGACTGAAGCCAAGACTGTGGTGAAGCACGTGTGTCTTGGTTCAGGGTTTACGGTTCAGGGTTTAGGGTTGACGGTTTTGTATTAAATTTTTACAGGGTTTATTGGGGTCTTATGTGGGTTTACCTGTGGCTCCTACTGTTCTAGCCTAAGGCATTAAGGGCTCTGCTCTATAACGCAGGCATCGTGGTCTACGATTTTGTTGCGATGCTCCCACTCAACCCTTAACCCGAAACCCTAAACCCTACCTAATCCTGAACCCTTGAAGCTACGGTTGATGATATAAACCCTGCATCACCCATAAGAAGGAATATACTATAATTCCCATAGTTTAGGGTCCTTAAGAGATATATTGCAGGATTTATATCAACAGCAGTAGCTTCCTACTCTTTTCAATCCCATCCCAGCCTCCGAGGACACCCCAGGCCTGAAATCGACAACCCGGAAATCCTAAACGAGAGAAAATACTGCGAGGACAGCCCGAATCCGAAAACCTATGGATTTAAATGATTTAAGGGGCTAGGGTAAAGGGTTTAGGGTTAGCTCCAGAATTATGGGGCCATAGCCTGCTATACAGGAAAGCATACCGTACACTTGAACTCGTAGTAGAACCTTGTACTAACCCTAGACAGTCAACTTTCAGACCCCTAAACCCAAAACCCGTAATTCTCCTAGGAGTCCTAGGGCAGACGCAAAGGAACCCTAAACCCCACCCCGAGAGTCCAAAACAGTTGAGTCGGGAATATCATATTAATTGAGGATCCCTCATAATTTACTGCATATTCCTTAAACCCTCAACCCTAAACCCTGAACCCTAAACCCAAACCCTAAACCCTAGACCCTAACCCTAAACCCTAAACCCTAAACCCTAAACCCTAAACCCTAAACCATTAACCCTATCTCCTTTGAGCAGAGCTGAGGTGCCCCACTTGCGGCCTGGCATTCGACTCCAACGAGGTCCTGTCGGGGGGGATTTTAAAAGGGATTTTGGAGGGAGGGAGGGAGGGAGGGAGAGGGAGAAGGAGAGGGAGAAGGAGAAGGAGAGGGAGAGCGAGGGGGAGAGGGGGAGGGGAAGGGGAAGAGGAAGGGGAAGGGGAAGGGAGAGGGAGAGGGAGAGGGAGAGGCAGAAGCAGAGGCAGAGGCAGAAAAAAGACAGAGAGAGAGAGAGAACAACAAAAAGCGATAGATGTACATATCTGTACATGCATGCATATTGCGATTTACAAGCATGTTTGTATATTGCTACAAGACACAACCTTCAACGATCATCCGACATTAGACCCGATGTCCCAAAACCTAAGCCGAATCCCAGCCGAGGACGTCGATCACTATACCCGACATTCTTTGTGTCATTGACAGTGGCCTTGCGAGGATCAAGAAGCACACGAACTTAGAGGCCTTACCATATGAGTGCCGGGTTTAGGTTTAGAGGCTTTCATGGGTTCAAAGCTGATCAGAAGTTGGGCATTGAAGGGAGCTTACATGAAGCCAAATCTTCGCCACAAGAAGCATCACACATAAGCCCCACAACCTGGATGTTAAAAGCATTCCCCAGGGGCCTTTGCAACCCCAGCCCAAGCCCCATAAAACCCACCGAAAGCTCTGTAAATCCCTTCCCTGTGCACACATCAGCCACCAAACCTCAGGCAATCTGATACTGCTACAGGGTACAGCACAGTAAGACCCCAAATCCATGGCTTAAGCCTTCAGCCCTAAACCCCCCACCCGCCCTTACATAAAAGCACCCGTGGCAGGTGGTGTGGGCCAGCCAAGCCAACCTCCAGCAGCGTGCCGGCCGTGCCGGACGCGTGCAGCAAGGGATTTGCGTCGGGACCCCATGTTCAAGAGATTGGGCTGGTTGAGGGTTTACGGGAAGTATACCCAAAGCTACATGATGGGATGTTGTAGGGCAGTTTAACGTGAACCCTATGACAGTTGGGTTTTGGCCAGAAGCCGTACTTCAATTGGGAACAGACAGCCCCACATAGGGTACCTTATTTTGGGGTCCTTTACAACAAGGATCCTACTATTTGGGGTACTATATTAGGGTCCCCTATTTTCGGATCTGTTCTGCCGGTTTTCGCGGACTGCATCAGAGTGGTAGCAATAGTAGCAGTAGTCGTAGCAGTAGTAGTAGCAGAAGTAGTAGTAGCAGAAGTAGTAGTAGTAGTAGTAGTAGTAGTCGTAGTAGTCGTAGTCGTAGTCGTAGTAGTCGTAGCAGTAGTAGTAGTCGTCGTCGTAGTAGTAGTAATAATAATAATGTATGATAATGATAGTAGTACCGTAGTACTCGGTAGTAGCAGCATCAGGTCCACCTGCTCACTCGCTCGAGATTCCAGCTTCTCGACTCCGAGCCGACTCCGGCGCCTTCGGCCGAGTTTCGAAAGGGATCGTTTTGTTAAGGAGTCCTTTCTTGTTTAGGGTTTAGGGTAAGTAAGGAATGATAGGGTTTATAGGGCTTGTAGGGTTTATAGGGTTTAGGGTTTAGGGTTTTGGTTCGATGTATTTTGCTTCAAACCGATCCGGTTCGAAACTCATACGACCTACACAAACCATTGACAAGGACCGCAATCATCGTGAACAGCCAGGTGAATCCTCTTAGGGAACCCCACAGGAACCCTACAAGGATCATGAACGGAAGAAAACAGCAGAACACATCCAGCAAGACACATTATCTTACACGCTGTAAGCCCCATGTCCTAAACCCTAATCCCCTAAACCAGCGCAAGTTTAAAGCGAAACTTCGAGGAGATGCAAAGAGTGCCCCTAGACGAAGCGGTCTTGGCCCTTTGCGAGCTACGCTTGGCCGCTCGCAAGAAGAGTTTTAGGGTTTAAGGTTTAGGGTGATTGTTTCTTTACCCATAGGCTCGAAAGTAGTTCCTTTTTGGGGATTAGCATATAGGATCCTAAATATAAACCACAGAAAGGAACTATACTGGAGCCTTTAGGTAACCCTAAACCCTAGCCTAAACCCTAAACCCTAAGTATAAACCACAAATAGGAACTATAACGAGCCGTTAGGGTTTGGGGTTTAGGGTGATGGTTTCTTTAGGGGCTCCTTGAAGGGATTGCTGCATCGTTGTTTGAGGCGTTAGGGGTTTAGGTTAGGGTTTGGGGTTTAGGGATAGGGTTTAGGGCTAGTTACGGAAGGGGTTTCTGCCAGGAGTCCCTGAAGGGCTCGTTCAAAGGTTTTTTGCTGTTTAGGGCTCATGCTTTGTATTGTTTATATAGTTCCCTTTGGGTGGGCTAAGGGGGCTAAGGGTTCCGAGTTTAAGGTTTAGGGCTAAGGGTTCAGAGTTTTTAGGGTTTAGGGTTTAGGGTTTAAGGTTTAGGGCTAGGCATTCTTGTTGAAGGTTCGGTTCGTGCTGGTGGCCTTAGGTGTCGGTTTGCGTGTGGGGGAGGCTGTGCTAGAGGTTTCGAGGAGTTTACAGGTTGCTTTTGGTCGGGGTGGTTCTGGTGTATTTAACAAGATTCCGTTTTTTCCCCCCTTTTTTTGTCGAAATTCGTGAGGCGTGAGACGCGGGTTTGGGAGGGCCGGGGGCAATTTGGGATCTGGGGTTTTGGTGTTGAATTTAGGGTTTAGGGCTGAGGGTTTATAGCGTAAGTTTAGCCTTTACTTTCCCCAAACCCCGAAATCGGCTGTCTTTTCTATTTTCTGCTGCTGCCGACAACCCCTCAGATTTTTGCGGCCAATCTTCTAGATTCCTGTGCGTCGCAATACCTATACCCCTGCAGCCGAATCCCACTACGCTTAAGGACGAAATGACCCCTAAAGGTAGGCTATTTACACTATGAATCCCTACATGGTATATGAACCCGAAACCCTTTTCGGGTTCATTTCGTCCTTAAGCCCACCAAAAGCAAACCCCCCCAACAAAAAAGACGCAAGCGGTCCCATCACAGCCCGACCCCCGAGAGGCCCGAGAGCCTTTCCCCAGTTCCAGTGTGAGTACCTGGACCCTCAGGGGTTTAGGGTTAAGGGGCAGGGGTTTAGGGTTAAGGGGTTTAGGGTTAAGGGGTTTAGGGTTCAGGGTTAAGGGGTTTAGGAGTTTAGGGGTTTAGGGGTTTAGGGTTTAGGGTTTAGGATTTTAGGGTTTTGGGTTTAGGATTCAGGGTTTAGGGTTTAGGATTACTCCAAAATCCGACATGAGACAACTCCATGGGCTTGAGGATTGGTGCAAAGTCGATCCTGATGATCTTCAGGCCGGCCAGGGACCCTAAACCCCGAAACCCTAAACCCTAAACCCTAAGCGCCACTCCGGCACTCCTGTTTCATACCCCTTACCCTCAAAGGACTTATATTTTAAGGCTTTTGGGCCCAAAGACCCTATTATATAAGGCTTTTGGGCTATTTTGATGCTGAGAGTACTTGTTAAAAAAACGGGATGAAGAATTTCTTAATGCGGGTACTCTCAAATTAGCTAGGGACGATGACGATGGTCAGAGTTACAGTCCAGAATATGAAGTACGATCATGACACAACTAGAGTACTCAGCAGAACGCAAACGACCAACATGATACTTTCCAGCTTGAATGACACGTCCCCTACCCCCTAAACCCGGAACCCTAAAACCCATCCAACATACAACAGGTTAGCCAGAGTAGTGTGAGTAGTGTCTTGTGCGGACGGTCAGTGGTGACGGAAAGCGCCGTTTAAGCAAGCATATAGAAGCAAGATTCCAGCTGAGAAAGCCGGAGAGCCAAACTCTTGAAACATGACTGCAAACACCAACCCGAAATGACACTTATGCCAATGGTCCGGTTTTGGCACTATCCGAGTTGCCCTGAACCGTATAACGCGGGCTGCTTGAGCGCGTAGGGATGAATATAGAAGCTCTAAGAACATCTCGAAGCCTGAACTGAAGAGACCCCAAACCCTAAACGAGGGAGCTTGTAAATCTGCCTACAAACCCCCGGACTTTAACTTAAACCCTGAGTCCTAAACCCTAAGTAAACCCTAAACCGTAAACCCTAATTAAGCCCTAAACACCCTAAACCCTAAGCCTAATTAACCCCTAAACCCTAAAACCTAAACCCGTAAACCTCTAAACCCCTAAACCCCTAAACCCTAAACCCCTAAACCCTAAACCCCTAAACCCCAAACCCCTAAACCCGTAAACCCCCAAACTCCTAAACCCCTAAACCCCTAAACCCTAAGAAATCCCCGAAGTCCCAACGCCCCAGAGGCTTGGGGCTCGAGCGCTTACGTGATGACCTTCCTCAAGAAGGCTCGGATCCCGGCGGTTTTTTAGGGTTTAGGGCGTAGTTAGGGCTTGGGGTTTAGAGTTGGGGGTTTAGGTTTAGGGTTTTAGGGTTTAGAGCCGGGGGTAGGGTTTAGGGTCTATAGGGTTTAGGGTTTAGGGTCTAGGGGGTTCTCATACTCGATCTGTTTTAGCAAACGTCTCTTTTTGGTTAGGCAGGATTTGTGGCTGGTGTTCGCAGGGCTCCCCTGTATGTCGATAGAAAGATTGATCTACATCTACTGTGATGTTCAGCACTCTTTCTGCACGAGTTGTTCAGGCCGCGACTATTCGTGCAGCCATGCTAATGTTCATCATCCCCGTCCTCATCACGATCCTCATCCTCATCCCCCCTCCTCCTCATCATCACGACCAGTAGCCCTTAACCTTAAACCCTAAAACCTTAAACCCCTGAACCCTAAACCTTACACCCTAAACCCCAAACCCTAGACCACCTTACACCCTATTCCCAAACCCCTAAGCCCTAAACCCTAAATCCGAAGCCCTAAGCACCAAAGCCCCCCAAAACCCGAAGCCCAGAGCCTGATGCCTTAGCATGAGCTTCATGGGATCGTCTGGGAGGGCCTCGTGTTGAAGCTTACCCATTCCGCCATCTTCGAAGACCCTCCCGCAAAACCCCAACCCCTGAGCCTACCCATAGGCCCCTAAGTACTTCCTTTTTGTGGGTTTCTATTTAGAATCCTATGAGGTAATCCCAAAAAAGGAACTACTTAGGGGCCTATATGGGTAGGCCCCAAAACTGACGCCTCTATCGCCTTAGATTCCATCTTCCAGCCTACACCTCAAGCCAACGCAAGAACCAACGCAGCGAAGGTGAGGGTTGTTTGGAGACCTGGAGACCCTACTATAGAAGGTTAGGGTGCAAGACTGAGTTTGGAGTTATCTTGATTATCTTGGAACCCGACACCACAAATCTTCAACCCTAATGAATCCTAAACCTCCTAACCCCTAAACTCTAAACCCTAAACCCCTAAACCCCTAAACCCCTAAACCCTAAATCCCTAAACCCTAAACCTCCTAACCCCTAAACTCTAAACCCTAAAGGCCTAAACTGTAGCTTCGATAGGCTTAGGGGCAACTCCTTTGGCCAAGTGCGTCCCGATTATTGCTGAGTTTGCTTTTGCTAAGGTTTAGGTTTAGGACTTAAGGTCTAAACCCCAAAACCCTAAACCCTAAACCCTAAACCCCTAAACCCTAAACCCTAAAACCCTAAACCCTAAACCCTATCCCTATGATAGATAGTCCTTAAGGTCTTAAGGTGCCCTATAGTAGTCCCAAAAACCCCCTCTCCCATACTTTCACAGCCAGAGGCCCCGGATCCGCCTTCGCAAAAAGAGGCCTCGGTGTCGACTTCTTCCGTTCTCTTCTGGGGACAATTCGAGGCTTAGGGTTTAGGGTTTAGGGGTTAGGATTTAGGGTTTAGGGTTTTGGGGTTTTGAGTATAGGCTTTAGGGTATAGGGTTTAGGGTTTAGGGTGTAGGGTTCGGTTTAGGGTGTAGGGTTTAGGGTTTGGGGTGTATAGGGTTTAGGAAGAATGCCTAAAAGGTCTGAATCTTTGGTAGTGGCACCCCTCGGCTCGAGGTTCAGGGGTGCTTGAGGGGTTTTAAGGGCTCTTTCGCTTCGGGATACAAGGTGTCCAGGGTTGTTGAGGGTTTTTGGAGGGGTTCAGGGTTTAGGGTTTAGGGTTGTTGAGGGTGTTGGGGTTTAGGGTGTAGGGTTGTTGAGGGTTTTGGGAGGGGTTCATTTGCATAGGGGCTTTGGTACCTCGAGCCCTTCTTGAGCCAAACTCCAAGCCTTCACCGGGAAGCTCCGGCAAGAAGCGCGCTCGAAGTGTTCAGGTCCCGGCAGGAGTTGTGGGGCTGCAAATTTGTTTGCGGACATGTAGAGGCATAGAGTCATAGGGTTTAGGGTTTAGGGGGGCTCTAAGGCAGCTCTGAGACAAGGCGAACAGATTGCATCCGGCGGGGACGCTCGTCCAGCCGATGCAGGACGCCCAAGGAGTTGAAACTGGCGTTGAGGCCGTGCCGCCACATGGACTCGGGCATGGCGGTTATGGCGAATAGTTCAGCACACCGAGTCCGGCCTCACGTATTCCTCAGATGGCTCTGAGATGGGGGCGCAAGCACAAGACGGACGGGGTTTCAGTTTAGGGGAGATTAGGGTCCCCAATTAAAACCAAGGAGCAGGAAAAGGGGTGGCCCTTATTATGAAGGGGCGACTGGGGAACCTAGAAGATTAGGGTCTAGGCTGGGGGGGTTTGGGGTCTTTGATGGTCAGGGCTTGGATTGCAATGGACCCCAAATGCCAGCAGATTCAGCTCAGAAGGCTGGAGTGGTCCGACTAAAGCTCCATGTGCCTACCCAGTCTATACTTAGCTTAGGCCTTAAGAGTACCTCTAAAGGAACTCCCTTTGAAACGGCCCAGGTATGTTGAGTATGTAGGTACATGGAGCCGTAAGGTTCCATTGGTTTCTAAGGCTTCGAGCGCAGCGTTGAATGCCAAGCAGCACTTGCAGGATCATGCGGCTTTGCAATACGTAGTTCCGTTTTGGGATTACCTTATAGGATTCTAAATACAAACCATAAACATGAACTCCTTAGGAGCCTATGGGTAGGGATCTAAACAAGGTTTGCAACAATCGTGCAATAGTATAACTGCGTAGTGAAAACAGCAATGAAGCTGCTTACAAGTTCCTTACTAAGTCATCTGATCCTCCAGGTAGACCTAAACCCCATGTGGACCGAATTCTCCACCCTGAGGCCGACGGTCCTGGGCCCTGTGACAGAATCTACCTAAAGGCTCCATTGTAGTGCCTTTTTGGGGTTTATATTTAGGATCCTATAAGGTAATCCCAAAAGGAACTACTTTGGAGCCTATGGGTAGATCACAAACCCCAAACTCCACATCCAAATCCCAATCCCGAAACCTCGCAACCCTAAGCCCTGCAACCGCATGTCCCAAACCTGTCTACATTGAATCCTACACCTAAACCCTCATATTACCTTATATATATATACATATACATATACATCTATATACATATATATATATAAACCCGAAACCCAAGCCTTTCTAAACTAATTCCTCGACGCCTTGGTCCTCCCCAATTCTCATCCCGACAGTTGCAAAACAAGTGACCAGCGAGAGCCTGAAAGCCCAATGCAGCCTAGGATTCACGCGTTAGGATTGGAGGTTTAGGGCTCCCTGGTTTGGGGTTTCAATTGAATTTCTTCGTGTTTCGGATTTAGGGATTTAGGGTTTAGGGGGCTCCCTGGTTTAAGGTTTCTTGTTTGTTTCGGATTTAGGGTTCAGTGATTTTTTGTTCGCTTCGTGGTTAGGGATGTTGAATGCCCAGGGTAAGTGCCTTCAGCTGCCCCAATGTAGACGGCCCGAAGGCCTTTGATCTAATGTGGTCTTTGGGCCCAGAAGCCTTAAAGAAGATGTCTCCTGAGGGTCTTATTGGGCCCAGAAAAGGCCTGGGTGTCTAAGCGGTATGCAGGTTCGAAATGCTTTCCGGGAGCTCCAGCATGTGGGCGCTTTGGATTGGGAAGGCCGCTTTCACTGAACTATTGTTAAATTTTTTGCATGGGGGAGGGATAATAAAGAGGTTTGAGTCAAAAATAGTTGCTAACCCTTGTCGTCCGTTATAGTACCCACAACCTTAGGACCTTACTCGAATCATGAGGTTTCCACATTCTCGGGCTTCTAGAATCCTCGGATTTAGAGTTTGAGGCTGCTCAGGTTTGAGGTTTGGCATCAGGGACGTGATTCTTGGGGTTCGAGTATCAAGATCAAGCGCAGTATGTCCATGTTTTTTGTTTTCGATTTCCCATGAGGAAGCAGAGGAACATGTCTCCAGGCTGCGGGGCTTCGTTAAGCCCGGTTCCACCCCAAGATTCTTGGATTCACTGGTCTTCAGGACGCTCCTAAACCCTAAACCCTAAACAAAAGAAACATGGAGAACCCGACAACCGGTCTCTTGAAACCCCAAACCTACCTAGAACCTGAGGGTTAAGGTTTAGGGCTTAAGGTTTAGGTTTTAGGGTTTAAGGTTTAAGTTTTCGGGTGCCTTTAATGAAGAATTCCGGGAATCCCTGTCCAGGGACCTTCATGCAACGGAAGCACAGCAAGCTTCGGGGTTGAGGAAGGTAAGGTGCGCCGCTACATGCGGAGTCCTTTTCTCATAGTCTCTCCGTTGAACAAATGAGTAAATTTAATCAATTAGGTGTATGTATGTGCATATACACATATATACATATATACACAGACTTGCGTGTATATGTAGGCATGTAGGCGTATACATATATATGTTTATACACATATATTCCTATAAGAGCATAAGTTCTATGTATAAGCAACACCCGATATCCCACACCCACAAAGCCCTTCGGCCACTTACGCGAAGTCGGGGACACGACGAGTTTAAAGCGACGGAGGGGCCTTCTGCGGCCGGAGTACTGTTGATGACATAAATCCTGCATTTCCTTGAGGATCCTAAACTATGGGAAATATGGTATATTCATGTATATTCTCAACCATAGCGTAGACAGACACGGATCTGTGAATGCACGTGTCAACAAAAACATAGCGTGTAGCACAGAGAGATCATACAAAAGCACCCAAGGTCTTCTGACTGCCACCAGCATCCTGATAAGATTTTCTGGCTCCGAAGCCCAATCCCCCTTTTTCCTTTCGAAATACCCTAAGCCCAAGATCGAAGAACCCTAAACCCTACAGAAATTGAACGCCGTGGTGGCGCCCCTGTTTTTCCATAGAAAACCCTACACCCTAGACCCTCAACGTTCAACCGCAAACCCTAAACCCTCAACCCCTAAACCCTAAACCCCAAACCCTACCCCCTAAACCCCTGGAGCCAACAGCAATCAGGCTATCTGACTCACTTGGGGGCCCTACTCGTCCGCCTACCAGCAGCTTCGGCGCATGAAGCAGAACTTCTGCCCACCTGCAGTGTTTGAGGGTTAGGGCTTTAGGGCTTTGGTTAGGGCTTTGCGCCTTTGGGGTCTTAGGGTATTGGGTTTGTGTAGGGCCTTAGGGTTTAGGGCTTGTAAGGCTTTAGGTACCCTGAAGACAAAAACCTGTATAGAACCCTTCAAGGAACCCCTAAACCCTAAACCCTTAACCCTAAATGTATAGAACCCTTAACGGAACCCTTAAACCCTAAACCCTACATGTATAGAACCCTTAAAGGAACCCTTAAACCCTAAACCCTAAATGTATAGAGCCCTTAAAGGAACCCTTAAAGGAACCCTTAAACCCTAAACCCCTAAACCCTAAATGGAGCCGTGGCGCAGACCCTAAGCCCAGGTGGCCCCGGCGCTTGGGGCCGCTTTGTTCATGGCGGGGTTGATGGGCTGCCCGGAGGCCCCGGGTAACGTTGGCGGGTTTAGGGTTTAGGGTTTAGGGTTTAGGGTTTAGGGTTTATGTGTGTGTGTGTGTGTCTGTGTCTGTGTTTTGTGGGTTGTGTTATCTGAAATATTGTTGGCTTTATTGTGTGGCTCTCAGCCCTAAACCCTAAGCCCTTAAACGCTAAACCC
>CAJNJA010012604.1:0-13038 GCA_905231915.1 Symbiodinium necroappetens | reverse complement strand
GGGGGAGGGAGGGGGGGAGGGGGGGGAGGGGAGGATTTTGGTGCTCCCCTCCCACAGACAGCCCAAATCCATTGGAGGTGGCGAAACTTCACCGCCGGACCTTGGGGCTCATTTATGGGTTCACACAGAGGGACCCCCCCCCGGGATTAAGAGGTGGGGAATAGAGGGAATCCGAATAGGAACCTCTGACCGCTTCGGCCGGGGCCGAGGCGAATTTAACGGTTTAGGGTTTTAGGATGGTTTAAGGTTTAGGGTGTAGGGTTTAGGGTTTCTGGTTTAGTGCATCAAGGTTGACTTGAACGCCTGGAGCCGAAATCTGAGGAGCAAAAGTACAAAGCCCTGCGGACCAGAAGCCGAAAATGCAAGTCGTCAACCCGCTGCCCGGTAGCTCCCGGCCTAAATCGACAACCCTAAACCCTGAAAAGGAAACGAACAGGGTTTAGGGTTTAGGGGTTGGCAGTTGCAGGTTTTATGTCGTAGGGGTCTGGGTTTTCGGGTTTAGGGTTCAAGTCAAACTAAGGCAAATGAAAATTTGACACTGTCTGCATTCAAAGGCTACCATTGGCGGCAGAATCGTTTGAAATAGTATTCCCTGGCGGTCCCTTCATAATCAGTAGCAGGATAATAGGACCCCCGGACCCCCCCATACCCCTTTTCCCATTATTGCATTAGTTTTACTACTCACGCCTCTATAACTCTAAAAAAAGCCCCCATGAGACCCGTATAGAAAGAAAGGTCTTTAAAACGTTGAAACGGAGATACTCAGGCCCCAGATGGCCCTCACCGCTAAACCCTTATAGTAGTCCTTGTAGAACGTATTATAGACAAGGCCTCTTGAAGGATCCATGCTCTAATCACTAAGGCCCCAATATTACCCTCTACAGGACTCCTTCTTCACCTCAGCGACGCAGACGTGCCTCACAGCCGCCTGCATGCACATCAGTTTGGTTTTGCAGTCACGGCTGAAGGCTCAGGATTGTTCTCCAGGCATTGACGGTTCAAGGTTGTTAGGTTTTGAGCGTTGAGGGCTTTGTGTGTCTCCATTTGGATCTAAACATGGTCATGCTGGGTTTGCACGGCTTCCGAGTTGGGGTAGTCGGCTTGGGTAGATGGGCTCGGATGAGTTAATTAATTAGGAGTTTGAGCAAGATGCGAACCCGAACCCCGAGCCGAGAGAAGTCGACAAGCTTTCATGCAGTCCGAACCCCCCTTCTCTTTCTGAGTCAGGCATCTCGCAACAGCTAGCCCTAAACTCTAAACCCAAAACCTAGGACTTATCAGGAGTTGTGACTGTGGGGCTAGCTGACAAGGTACCTACATACAGACTTAGTGATCCATACATACTGTAGCCCCAAGTAAGGTGTTGGAACCGTCGTGACCCGAGCAAGCACCCATACATAGAGATTAGGGATCCTGATCTTATTCGTCGGGCACATATCAGGCTCATGGGTTCCGGAATACATGCTTCGGTATTTAAGATGTAGGGCTTTGGCCACTTAGTTCTTAGATCTTTGCTATGATTATGCGGTACCCTGGCCCTAAACCTAAACCCCACACCCTAAACCCCAAACCCCTAGACCCTAAACCCTAAACCCCACACCCCTTAACCTTCTACCCTTGACGCCTAAACCCCAAGCCTAAAACAAAACCGACCCCAAACCTTCGAAACCTTATACACACCCTTGTAACCCCTAAACCCTATACCCCAAACCCTAAATCCCTAATCCTCACACCCTAAAGCCTAAATCCCAAAACCCCTAAACCCTTAAACCCCAAACCCTAAACCCCAACGCCCAAAATCGCCAAGGCAAGCCTCATCACCTGGGCTGTCTTCCTGGTGCAGATCCCCGGGTTTAGGGTTTAGGGTCTGTTCTGGGGCTTGTCGTGTTAAGGTTTCGGCGTTGGGCGTTTCGGGAGTTTGAAGGAGTTTGGGACCCTAAGCCCTAAACCCTGAACCCTGAGCCGGGTTTGGGGTTAGGGTTTAGGGTCCAGGGTTAAGGGTATAAGGTTGCTATAGAGGTCCCTAAACCCTCAACCCTGAAGCCTAAACCCTTTTGGGTTTCGGAGTTTAGGGTTCAGGGGTCTGGGTTTCAGAGGCTGGGTTTGCAGGCCTAGAGGTCTCAGGGACTAGCGGTTTAGGGCTTCGGGTTTAGGGTTCAGGATTTATGATTTGGGGTTCAGGGTTTAGGGTTTAGGGTTTATGATTTGGGGTTTAGGGTTTAGGATTTATGATGTGGGGTTTGGAGTGTAGAGTTTATGATTTGGGGGTTTGAGGTTTGGGATTGAGTTTTGAAGGACACGGATGCAGGATTTTCAGGGTGCGCAGGGGTATGTGTATATATATATATATTAAGGAACCTAGCGCTCACGGTGAGGCTCACCGATATTGCTAGAAAGTTGGTTTGCCAGGAATTGCAGCAACCTGCCAGTCCTCGCGCCCGCATGCAGTTTAGGGTTTAGGGTTTAGGGTTTAGGGTTTAACCCTAAAGCCTAAACCATTTGAGGGTTTAGGGTAGCACGGGATCAGTACTCCAAGCGCGCATATTTTACTCATCAGGTTTACGAGCGCTTTGGTACTTGAAGTTGGTTCAAAACAGGGGTCGGTATAATTACTAAACGTATCCCCGTATAGCACCTCTATAAGCTATCTGGTAAAAGGCCACTACATTCGGTTTCTTTGATTTTTGCCGGAAAGATCGGGGATCGCTCGTCTGGACAGCCCTTGTCCTGGTAATGATGTGCGGAGATCCCTGGCCTCCTCACGCACACGGTTTAGGGTTTAGGGTTTAGGGTTGAGGGTTTAGGGTTTAGGGTTTAGGGTTGAGGGTTTAGGGTTTAGGGTTTAGGGTTTAGGGACTTATACGGTTGAATCATTCCCTTGTTTGGTTGCACGTTTGACGGCATCTGCATTTACTCACGACAATGTTGATGGTCGTGTGTTTGCATCGCAGGAATTCGCCGCAAGTCCGTCCAGCCAGACCGGCTTTTGCAAGTTGGACCAAGTATCTAGTTCAAGACGGAGCAATTTAGCACAACTTGGGCCGTAGAAGGGCCAGCCCACCTTTTTGGGGCGGCACTAGCAATAAGCCATGCTTGACGTACTCATGGGCTCCTCGGTTTGACCCGCCGCAACTTCGCAGACTTAACATAGGGGCCTTAATAACTACCTACACTATTGCTGGGGTCCCTTATGATAGTTATTGTACAATGGACCCCAAAACCCTATTCAAGTTATTTAGGCCCGTACATGATGTTGCTCTGATAGTTGATAGTCGAGAGCTGCTGTGTTTTGAAGATGTGTTGCACGTAGGCATGTCCCGAAGGTTGTTATTGTGCCCATACTCTGGATGCACATTAGTTTCAATATTGCTGGTAAGTTTTGCCGTCTCTAAACTAAGTAACTTGCGGTTCATGCTTTGTCACAGTCATGTACGCAATAAGCCGTTTATCAGAGGAGTGGCAGAATACATGCGAACAAATTGTCACCTTGACACCATGACACTAGACCTCAGGTGAATCTGTTAAACCACAAATACAGAAAAAACAGCAGTGGCAATTCACAGCCACCATCATTATTGTCGGCATTTGTATTGTTACCGTATAAGCATAATCGTCATACCCAAGTCATGTCTCAACTGCTAATAGGCTATTGTATGTATAGCTCCTGGAAGCAAGCGTAGTTTTGCTGTTACACTTCCCACTGTGGTAGTTGCCCATACCTTCGTCCATGTTACTGCAGTTATAGTTGCCGTTTTAGTTGCTTCTTTAGTATTCGCCCGGTTAACAGACAGCTGGTTTTTCAAAGTTTTCAATCAAAGGGTAACTAAATGGGCTCCCACTGACAAAACGCACCAGAAACGTCTCGGCCAGCATCATGAATAGCCCTGTGAGCATCAGCTACACATCAGCTATACATCAGCTTCCTTTAAGAAGTTTTCGGCCAAGTCGCAACGCAACAGTCTGGTTAACACTTTGTACCTCCCGCTATCTTATTATTTATTGATTAAACTTGATTAAACTTCTCTGGGTAACTTGCCGCTTTGACTGGCTCAGGGCAGTCGGTACATCGAATCGTTGTTCAACAGTTGGAATTCACATGATTGAATACCACCAGTTCAAACAGTATAAAAGATGTAAAAATTGTTGAATTCTATGTTTGGTCGCATCCTGATAAACATGAAACTATCAGTTATTAGCCATTGAATATTCACACCTCTGTGTTTGAACTTGTTGTCACCTGACGCACATTCCGTCGATACAGTGATGCAACCACATGTGCTTTAGAACCTGCCGCAAGAGGATAACCAAGATTGTCATTGTTGAAAACCAAAGATAAACTCAACATGTTTATGGTTGCGTATTAAATCTTGTATCCCCCGGGTTAGAGGTTGTATTGCTTTTGGTGTTCCAGAACTTATACCAATAAGTAGTTGCAGGTTTGGAGCTTATCCCATTTTACATCTGCACATCAGTTTCCGTAGGTCACGCCTATGCCGTTGTTGGTCGAACTAGGAGTTGTCGTTTTCAACAAAACCGTGTTGCAAATTCTACACTCAACAAAGCATGACCATTAAACCCCAAGGGCTCCAAGTATGCAAATGGTACCTACTTTGGGGCCTAAAGTCTATAAATAGGATCTACTTTGGGCTATTTGGAGCCCCAGGGAACAGTCATGTATGCTGGACTTTTTTGTGAACTGCTTATGGAATGAAGCTTGGGGATGTTCTATGCAAGCCATGCAAGCATGAAGCCAAAACAGTTAAAGACCTCCTTCCGGACAAACATAATGCATTCAAAAATACGCATCTAGTACGTTTGTTTCAAAAACCGTGTACTTCAAGCCAGTATTTGACGCATTTCACATATAATGTGAGCTTTCCCACAGTGGAGCTTCTGTTCATGCTGCGCATGTTCGCCACTGAAATAAAGTTTTCACTTGTAGACAACACTGAAGTTCCGTGCGTGATAGACAGGCGAAAACAATCAACGGACAGGTCTTCTCATAGTAACGACGTCTTCAAACAGAGATGAACATGTGTTTTGCAAAGGGCAACAGGGTGAAGTTCCTCATGCATATGTAATGCCGTTGCATGAACACACAAGTGTGCCGAATGGCAAATTCATCATCATCATGACGATCAAATCTGAATGGTTATGGAGTTGTCGCTAATGTGATGGATGTGTTATGTCTTGTCAACCCTTCACAAAATGAAACTAGTGATTTGACCAACGGAATTTCGTCAGGTATATGGACCTGGCAGATGGGTAGCAACGCTTGAATGTGATTTTCCATATTGTGCAATGCAGCTGGCTTCAATCAGCCAAGGTCGAACTACTAACGGAAGCTGTTTTTTTCAACGAGCCTTTTGAAGTGCTAGTTCAGAGATAGGCGTGACGGGCGTGATCAAGATATTGGCCTTTGTATGATGAGGGAAACGTTTATGAAAGAGCCAAACACATGGAGTATGATGGACATGTTACATCATCAACGACAGTAAGAGTGACAGAGCCAACGAAACAGGGACTCAACAAAAACAGCATTCTTGTGTTCAGTTTCGTGATGAACAAAACGGTTTTCATGCATAACAACATGATGACTATCAACCGAACGATAGGCCCGAGATTCGAGATAGCCTGCGTACTTTTTGAATCCACTTGTAATACTGTAATGTTCTGGAGCTTCTTTTCACCTACAGCAACCACGTATATATCTTCCCTACGATGGTCTGTCGCGTGGGCAAATCTATAGATGGAGCTGTGCTTGTGCATACACGTATGTGCTGTTGGACAAGTGGTGCAGCTAACTTTCGTGCAACGTGCAAAGTGCTTACATATGCCAGTGCCTCGACTTTCCAGAATATGTAGCCACACAAGCCTCATTTTGTTATGCAAAAGTCAACACCCCAGAAAAGCGCGCGGAACCTTGTCAGCTCCACGTGCAACCCATAACTCGAGGGATTTAGGGCGTAGGCCGACTTGTTGTCCCACCAGTGATTGAGCTGGCTACAGAAATCTTAGTTTTCCAGGTGGTTGCTTTGCGACGGCGATTTAAGGATGGAAACCCTAAACGAAAAAACCCTAAACCCTATTGGTAATCCCTAAACCCTAAACCCTAAACCAGTTTAGGGGTGAGCAGTGGCTTTGGTCTGTTTAAGGTTTAGGCCGTTTAGGCCACGGGTTTCGAAGAGCTTGTACCCTTGGAGGCCGCATCTTTTTTGGTTTGCACGTGCAGTGAACTTATAGGGCTGTAGTTTAGGGTTTAGGGTTCAGGGTTTAGGGTTTAGGGTTCAGGGTTTAGTGTTTAGGGTTTAGGGTATAGGGTTTAGGGTTTAGGGTTTAGGGTATACGGTCTACCAACAGGGATTCAATTGGGTTAAGGGTTTAGGGTTAGAGCGATGCGACTTTCCAGTATGCGCCGACACCCTGCGTCCACGCCCTGAAACGCATGCCAAACTCCAGGCCGGAAGCCCTTACGTCCTACTGGTAGTTCTAATATAGGGGCCTAAATAATGAAATTACCAATAATATTTATCTAGGGGTTCCTTTTTATAAGTATCGTAGCATGGCCCCCAAAACCCTCTTGAAATCATTAGGAGTCTTACCTTTTACTTCCAGGGAACTAGGCCCTGTGTGCCCTGCATTATATAAAGGCTTGTAAAGCCCTAGTCCCTAGAGCTCTCCTAATGTTACGACCCGCTTGGAGGTTCATGGGTAGTTTTAAGTGGGGTTATAAAGTAGGGCAACTATAGTTATAACCTATATTAGGGGACTTATACCTCCACTTATAACTACCCCTAAACCCTAAAATCCCTATAGAACCCTTAAAAGAAATCCTTAAAGGAACCCCATAACTCCACTTATAACTACCCATGAAGCTCCAAGCAACAGCCAGGGTTCTTGCAGCATCCAAGATTTTGAACTTCCAGCAAGAAGGTTTCGGATCTAGGTCTTGGGGCACATGCTGCCCTAAACCGTAAAACCCCAAAACCCCTAAACCCCTAAACCCCAAAACCCTAAGCCCCAAAACCCCTAAACCCCTAGGCCCTAAACCCCTAAACCCTAAGCTGTTTGGCTGCGGTAGTGAGATCCTTCTCTTTGAAGCTGTTTTTTGCGGTTTAGCAACGCCTCATCCTTCCGTCGTAAGCACGGCTCAGTAGATGAGGGGTTTAAAAAAGTTTAGGGCTTAGGGTTTAGGGTTTAGGGCTTCATGTTTGGTCAGGTGCTAATCTACACCAGCGCATGGCGATTGGTGCCCAAGAGGACCGGCATTCATTAGATGGGCCAAAACAGTAGCCTGCATATTCCCCTACATTCCCTACTCACTTATGCTACACGATACCCCAAAACGCCATTCCAATTATCAAGGCCCGCATAATGCCAGAACCCCATCAAGACGCTCATCAAGCCCCCCTAAACTCACCATGAAACTTGTGAAGCATCATGAAAATCACATTCTCCCCTGCATTCAACCCCTCTATACGTCATATCCCCCTAAACCCTAAACCCTAAACCCCTGTATTCAACCCCTCTACACGTCATATCCCAAAGCATAGTTTCTTTTCACAGCCCTGTGACTCTTAGCCCATCCAAGTCCCAGACGTTCTGCTGTCTGCCACCTGGCCCCGAATAACCCAGAGACTCCAATATCCCTTAATTAAGGAATATACCTTAAATCATAATAGGAACCCTAGTAAGATTTAAGGTATATTCCTTAATTAAGGCATATTGGAGTCTCTGGGAACCTAATCCCTAAACCGCCGCTAAACCCTAAGCCCCTAGACCCTAAGCCCTAAGCCCGTGAGGTCCTTGACCGTGGGGGACGTCAGGATTTGAGGGTTTGGGGTTGAACGTTTCGGAGTTTAGGGTTTAGGGTATAGGATTTAGGCTCTAGGATTTAGATAAGATTTAGGCGATTTAGGGTTTAGGCTATAGGTTTTAGGGTGTAGGCTTTAGGGTTTGGGGTTTTGGGGATTTAGAGTTTCAGCATCGGCATCCTAGCAACAACAATAACTTCCTGCTCTCTGCAGTTTTTTTTTTGGTGTTTTTTTGGGGGTGGGAAGGGTTGTTCCACCGAAGCATGTTAGATACAATGCGTAGATGCTTTAGGCACTAAGCACCACTTTCTCAACTTTCCAGCCCCCTAAACCTTCAATCACTTAACCCTTTAAGCCCTGAGCCCTTATCTTTTAACTTCCTTAACTTCTTCCCGAAACATATTGCTTAGACTACGCGGCTCGCAACATAGAAGAGAGTCGATCGCGGGGTTGGCGGTATTTTTGGTGCAGTTTGCATATTCTGGTTGAACGCCCCTAAACCCTAAACCTTTAAACCCTAAACCCCAAACCCCAAACCCTAAACCCTAAGCGTTGTCTTAAGAGCAAGGATGCGATCATTTGGGGCCGAGAACAGGGGTCCACGAAACTCACAAGGCAGCCCCAAACACTACACTCCGCAGCCTGGATCGGGGCCTGATTAGAGGATTCCAGGATTTCTTGCAGTGCCTTTAGGGTTTAGGGTTTAGGGCTTTTCAGGTTTTAGGGTTTGGTTTTTCGGTAGGCCTGTTTTACCCCGTAAGGAGATCTAAGCCGTGACCTTTACATACCTTTATGTAGTTAGCAGGGTTTTCTCTTTGAGCGTCCCTGAAAGAGCAAAGGCAGAGCAACAGAGGACTCACTAGCCCCACACCCAGAAACCTCAAACCCCAAGCACCAGGTAGGGCTCAGGGTTTAGGGTTCGCAAATCCTGTCTCTAAGTCCCCACCTCAGAGCATCTTGAAACCTTTTGAAGAGTTTTAGCGCAGCTTTGGTCTGGTGGCTCAGGTTCGGGGTGCGGTGTATAAGGTTTAGGGTTTTGGGTGCAAGGTTTGGAGCTGGGAGCTTTTGGTGTTTGGGGAGGTTTAGGGTGCACCAAGCCGGGGCTAGTCCCGGGAGAAGGATGAAGGAGTTCAGGGTTTAGGGCTTTCAGCGTTAGGGTTGAGGGTTGAGGGTTTAGGGGTCTGCAGTAGCCGTTGTGTCTGGTTTAAATTGTTTCAGGTCTTTGGGTTAAGCGTTTAGGTTCAGGTTTTTGGCTTTGGATGCACGTCCATGTGTCAGTTGTGAATTTGCGCCAGGAAGCTGGAAGGAGTCATGAGATATGCAGCCTAGCTGATACTTGACCGGCCAGCCTTGCGTAAAATCCTTAAAAATGCACCTTCAACCCTAAACCCTAAACCCTAACAGAGTGCACATGTCCACCTTAAAAAAAACCTAAACCCTAACTAAACCCGGTCTCCTAGACCCCTTCACTGAACTTGGAGCCCTAGGCTCGGAACCCTAAACCCATAAACCCCAAGCCCCCAAACGCCGAAGGTCTGACCCTAAAGCATTAGTTAGTACCCCAAAGACCAACAGACTAACGGAGTGGCCTTATAGGGGTTTAGGGGTTTAGGGTTTATAGGGTTTAGGGGGGTTTAGGGACTTCTGTTGATGATATAAATCCTGCATTACCCAAAATAAGGAATCTACCATAATTCCCATAGTTGAGGGTCCTTAAGGTAATACAGGATTTATCATCCATCGCAGGGCCTCAAGGCCCGAACTCGTAACCCTCACCTTCAAGAGCCCACGACCAAAAGCTAAAGCCAAGAACTAGAACGCTTCACCCCCCAAACCCTACCTGGACCCTATAAGACCTTCGATTTGTTTATGTAAGTCCTTAAAAAGGTAGGTTATTTGGGGTTACGGTAAACCCTAGAACTATAGACCGTCCACATCCACAGAAGTACCTGCGACCCCTTGGCGGCAGCTAAGCACCGCCTGGGCTTCGGCTGGGTGAGAAAAGAGAGCAGGCCGTGCCCAGAGAGA
Organism: Symbiodinium necroappetens; assembly: GCA_905231915.1. Lineage (NCBI taxonomy): Eukaryota > Dinophyceae > Suessiales > Symbiodiniaceae > Symbiodinium > Symbiodinium necroappetens. The sequence goes on along the minus strand of CAJNJA010012604.1, from coordinate 3,196 downwards.
CTCCAAAACCTGTTTCAGCCCAGAGACTCCAATATCCCTTAGTTACGGAATATACGTTAAATCATATTAGGGATCCTACTATACTTTAAGGTGCATTCCTGAATTCAGGAATATTGGAGTCTCTGGGAGTTACGGAGTAAATTGCAGGGGCGTCCATATAAGGTAGATAGTTAAGGAGCTGTTAGGAGCATACCCCTAACTTGTAGGTTCGTCCACCTTATGATTGAAGGTCGATTTCTGCAGGGATTGCAGTTCAAGGGACTAAAGGAGCGACCCTTAAAGGGACCCTTGGGGTTACATAGCGGCTTTATGAGACTAGAAAAGGGGTATATAAGGGTTATATAGGGTATTAGGGTACGGGGTCCCTCCCAAAGCAGTGGAGGTGGAGGGTCCAGGGACTTAGCGAGTCGGGCGAGAAGTACCTTGGTTGGGCTGTCGGTGGTTTTATGTACCGTTAGCTGAGCTATCGTAAGCCCCGAAAAGTTGGAAACCGGATTAAGGACAATTCACGCTGAGATTCCCCCTACATTAGTCTTAAGACTGTTGGGCTTCTATTGTATAGTCAACTAATAGGTTCCCTGATCCTTTAAGTACGGATTGCAATGTAGAATTAGGACTTTGGGGCATCACAAGGGTTTGGGGTTTAGGAGCTTCGGGGATTGGAGCTTTGGAAGTACGGCTTTTGCCGGGTTGCAGAAGGACAGCAAGTCAAAGCAATTTCCTTAGGGTTTAGGCTTTAGGGGTCTTCGGGATTTAGGGTTTAGGGTTCAGCGTTTGGGTTTAAGGGTGCTTGGCAGTGGTTGCGTATTGGAACTATGCGTGCCTCGACGGCTTCTGACTGTCGTGTCCTCGTCTACACCAACCAGCAGCGATCGAGGGCTACTCAGCAATCGGAGGATACGAGGAGGAGGAAGCTATGGCTTCCTCCGTTGAGTTGTCACTTGTCGCTGGAGAGCACCAGAACACTGCTTCGTAAGTTCGTCCCCAGGTACGCTGCGGCCTTGGAGATACTAGACCCACGAGCCAGGGGCTTTGGGTCCATTCTGGTGGAGGCCTCCGTTTGTGCGGTTGTCTGCGCTCGGTAGGCTGGAGGCCTCTAGGAATTGTGCGCATCATGTTCCGCAATACTTCCTCTGCTCGCAGTCAGTTCTCACAGGAGCTGAAGCTAGCAGTGAAAGCTTCGGGGACAAGATCTGGGCCGGCTTAGGGTTTTGGGTTTAGGGTTTTGGGTTCAGGATTTGGGGGGGAGGACTTTTCTAACTGATACTTTAGGGTTGCTGCTTAATTAGGGAGGTTTAGGGGGCTTTGCATACGAAGAGGTTCAAACCCTAAACCCTAAACCCTACTACCAATGATGGGAGTATAGGCTCCGACGAAGCATCCCTGCCCTGGTCTTCTCAGCGCCTGATTGTATTTTTGGTTTAGGGTTTAGGGTACAGGGTTTAAGGTTTAGGGTTTAGGGTATTTAGGGTTTAGCCTAATTTATTATGTTTGTGCAATACTTTAACTGCAGCATATAAGATTGTACAAGGGGCAGTACATTGTGTGGGTATGGACTCGGTTGTATACACACACTCTGCGACCCCTCTGCGGTCGGAGGCCGGATGCTGCCCTCTTGTTGCCTTTCCTAAACCCTAAATCTGCAAAACAGGCTGTGCACAGGCTAAATCCTTTGAACTTCTTAGACTTAGACCCCTCAAGCTGCGGTTCCTATTTCCGGAAACCCAAAGCTCCAAGCCCTAAGCTCTAAACCCTATGGACCCTGAATGACCCTCATGCATATATTATATAAGTGTGTATATATATGTACATATATATATATATAGGTTTAGGGGTTTAGGGTTTAGGGTTTCTAACATCCTATGGACCCTCTTGGCTTCCACCTCGTTGCTTCGGTTCCACACCCCCATGGCCCGCATGACGAAGTCTGGGATCACTAATGACGTCTTCTTTGACGCATTGGGGTTGAGGACATCGAGGGTCAGGGCTTTTAGGGTTTTGGAGGTTTAGGCTAGGGTTAAAAGGTTAGGGATTTAAGGGTTAGGGGTTAGCTTATGGGTTGCAGGCAACCCTGAGCGGGTTTGCAATCGCCTGTCCAATTAGAGTGCGGCTTTTAGTTGGGAGGGCTTCTAGGCTTAAATGGGTCCAGAGCTTATGTGTTCCTGCTTAAGGGCGTAGCTCAGTGTAGGTTTAGGGGTTCATAGTGACTACGTCATAGTGTTTTTGCTCTTAGTTTAGGGTTGAGGTTGTAAGCTTTGGGGGTGCTTAAACTAACACTCTTTCCACTCGCTGCTAACCTTGAAACTGTCAAACCCTAAATCTAAACCCTAGTCCATGCACGTCAACACTAGGTCTATCTTTGACATTATTTGCTTCTGCATCGGATACACTCAAGAAGGAAAAGCATCAACTATAAAGGTTCAAGGGCCTGCAAGAACGGCGCAGATCATCCTGTATCTCGCCGACAGCCATAAACAGCTGCAGCAGTTAGAGCTCCGCAAGCCGCAGTTTCAATCTGTAACCAGGAAGCCTCCGAAAAAGAAGTTTTTTGTTTTTCGTTTTACCAGCTTGCTTGGCTAATATATATGCCTAAACAATTACCAATACTAATTTGGGGGTTCCTTATTATAATAAGCGTCAAACATATCCCAAAACCCTATTCTAATTATTAAGGCCCTGCATTAAGTGGGGTCTAGTGTTGCGCAACCTATCCTGAACCCACAATTCCAGAGAAACCAACCCACATCCCTAGAGCCCTGAACCCTGCAAATGCACAAACTCCCTGTAAAGAAGCACAAGACCCTCTAGAGTCCGAACCGCCAATGCTCGACTGTAGCACTCAACCGTATCGCTGAAATCTAAGTTCGAAAACTTTAGGGTGTAACCCTACTGTTCCCAAAATGTCCTTATAAAGACCCTCGTGTAAACCCTTGCCAATCCCCCAGCAAAAAAACTGAGACGGACGTAAGCCCTAAATCCTAAACCCTAAGCCCTGAGCCCTAAACCCTAAACCCCAAGCCCTAAACCCTAAACTCTAAACCATAAACCCCCCTAAACCCCCTAAACCCGCTAAACCCCCTAAACCCCCTAAACTCCTAAACCCTAAACCCCCTAAACCCTAAACCCCCTAAACCCTAAACCCCCCTAAACCCCGCAAACCCTAAACCCTATCTGGATGTGAAGCCATGGATGCAAC
>CAJNJA010012603.1:0-12362 GCA_905231915.1 Symbiodinium necroappetens | reverse complement strand
GAATTTAGGGGTTTAGGGTTAAGGGGTTTCGGGTTTAGGGCTTTAGGGGTTTAGGGTTTACGGTTTCGGGGTGTAGGTTTAGTGGTGTAGGGTTTAGGGGTTTAGGGTTTAGGGTTTTAGGGTTTAGGGAAGAGGCCCTAACCTGTAGCCGAAAAGACCCACCCTTTTAGCGTTCCATATTATGGTTTCCTTATACAAGTCCTTACAAAGGTGGGTCTTTTCGGCTACAGCAAATGACTAGAATAGGTTTGGAGGCGTTATATTCTACAGCTATATACTCAGGAACCGTTTTCATCCTTATACTACACCCATTATAGCAACCCTGATTTACCACTGACAAAAATCCCCTAAGCCCTAATTCCCAAACGCCTAAACCAAACCCTAAACGATACACCACTAAACCCTACACCCCGAAACCGTAAACCCTGAACCCCTAAACCCTAAACCCACTGAGGCCACCTGGCCCCTGCCACGAGCCGCGAGGCTCCGAGTCGCCTCCACTGCTTTGTCGATCTGACAGGCGCCGGCAAACAAAAGCGGGCGGAATACGATAAGTTTGGGTGCGTGAATAAACAAGTGAACAAAGATATGTATGTATGTGTGTATGTATGTATGTATGTATGTATGTATGTATGTATCTACAGGTGTATATATATATATATATATCTGTATGTATGTATACGTACACATGCTTGCATGCATACATACATATAAATATACACATCGTCTCGCCTCGTATCGTATCGTGTAGCAGTAGTGTAGAGTAGAGTAGAATAGAGTAGAGTAGAGTGGAGTGGAGTAGATTAGAGTAGTAGGGTTTTGAACAATAAGTAACAGTCTTCCTTCGGTGTCCTTCATATAAATGTGATATTCCTCCCCAACAACCTGTTCCATTCACTAAGGCCCCTACACGGCCAAACCCTTAACCCTCCAAGCTCACGAAGAAATCCAACCAAAGGGTAACAAAGATGAGATGATCGTAGTAGTCGCAAGCTTCGGCAACTTCTCCATCTGCGGCCCGCTTTTTCCTGCATGCCATGCAGGAGTGCATGGTGGTACGGTATGGTATGGTATAGCATAGCATGGTGTAGTGTAGCGTAGCGTAGTGTAGGATAGTGCAGTGTGGTGCAGACTGGCATCGCATCGTAAATTGAAGTACACTGTACGCAGTATAGCATATGGCAGTGCTACGTGGTGTGTAGAGTGGAGTACAGTCTAGTACAGCATTGCACAGCACGTATGTTAAGGGACAGTATCCCTAACCTCCCAGATACCTACTATATAGGGTACTAGAGCCCCTAGGGCCCTATATAGTAGGTACCTGGGAGGTTAGAGTATGTTCTATGTTACCATTGCCGACGAGCTGCTGTGAAGGTTGAGCCCTGCGGACGCATTGCAGCAGCTGCCGGAAGAGGCGACGCCCCGAGCCCTGTTACACACAAGTCGGTTAGCTGTACCAATAGGCTCCGTAGTAGTTCCCTTCGGTTGTTTATATTTCGGGTCCTATAAGGTAATCCCAAAAAGGAATTACGACGGAGCCTCTGGGTAAGACTTAGAATGCAGGGTTGAGGCTTTTAGAATTCAGGGTTTAGGGTGTTAGGGCTCAGGCTTTAGATTTGGAAGTTCTCGGTTTATAGGGTCTTGAAACCTCGCACCCTAAAACCCTGATATTCTATACCCTGAACACACATGGAACTCTGAACTCTAGCACAGAAGCCTGAATGATTAGGAACATTAGTCCATGTGGTTCCTCATTATACTAAAGTAGATTACATCGTCGCAGTCTTGTGCACCATCTCTCTCGAAACCCTATCCTAATGATCACGACATCCCTACCGAATTTAAGCCTTCTTCTTCTTCTCAGCCCTAAAACCTTACAAAAAACCCAACTAAAGCCCTCAAGCCTGTAACCCTAAACCCTGAAACCCCAAAGCCCTGAACCCTAAATCCTAAAATGGACTATTAAATCCCAAAAGCCTAAAGCCTCAAAAGCTTCCAGAAGCCCGAAGCTTCCGGTCCCTTTTCTTCAGATTTCGATCCCTTTGTCCCTGACTCTTTTAACAGCCATGACCAAAGCCTTGTTCCCTAAGCCCTGAGCCCCACAAACACCATAGATAAGCTCCAAAGAGCCCCAAAATCCCGAAAATAGCCTAGAAACCTCATACTCCCGATAATCCCATTTTAAGCCATTTATAAGCTGTTATAGATCCCTTTAAGGAATGCTTTTGGAGGCCTTTGTCCCCGACTCTCCACCTCGGCTCCGCTGCGGCCGCTGCGGCCGGCGTTTCGCGGCCCCGCGCTTGGAGGACCCCCGGATATTCTTGGCTGCGGGTTTTCAGGGCTCCTTTAAAAAAGGGAGTGTCCTTTAAAGGGTTCTATAGGGGTTTGGGGTTTTGGGGTTTCGGGGTTTACGGTTCAGGGTTTGTAGGGTTAGGTTTGGGGTGTTTGGGGTGTGGGCTTTTGGGTTGAGGGATCGGGTTTGGAGTTTAGAGGTTAGGGTTTGATGGGCTTAGGGTTCTGGCTTGGGGTTTATGGTTAGGTTTTCGGGATTCGGGTTTGGGGTTTAGGGTTTAGGGATGTGGAGTTTCGGGTTTAGAGTTACGTTAGGCTTCGGGTGTGGGATTTGGGGTTTAGAAGTTAGGCTTGGTAGGGTTCAGGACTTAGGGTTTAGGGTGAGGGTTACCATTACTCGGACGATGTCTAGGGTCCGGTCTAGGATCTTGGGCTGAGGGCTTAGGGCTTACTTTGCCCTCTTCTCTAGGACATTTTCAGGTGGGTAGTTACCGTTATAGGAGCCTTATAGAAGGTCTATAGACGCCTTGTAGAAGCCCTACATACCCTGAACTCCCCACCTGTAGTTTCCTTTAACCTTCTTGCCTGTCGACTACATTTCGAAGTCGACGCCGAGAAAGTCTTCCCCACACGCGCGATGACTGTCAAAGAATCTGTTTCAGTTCCTCATTTTGGGGGGACCAACCGATCCTTCAAAGTAAGGGCCTTTTTTCCCGCTTTTTTTCTATGAATTCCTATTTGGTATCTGAACTCTAAGCCCGTTTAGGGTACATTTCGTCCTTAAGGTCAGGGGCATCCCCATCGCACATCCCAAGAGCAAGTTTCTTGGGTTCCATCAATTCAGCATCACAGGAGGACACCTTATAGTCAGTCTCTAGCCTGGCTGATACGATTATTTTGGGGTGGTCGACCCTTCTGAGCATTTGGGTTTTATCTAAGCCATAATGGGCCTGGGAATCAAGTCCCAACAGTCGAGCTGTAATGTTCGGTTGGTGGCCTTTTGTCAAGTTGAAATGTGGTAGCACAAGGTATACCCAGTATATAGCGACGCATGCGGCAGCGAGGTGTCATGATGTTTGGTGTGGCAGTTCGCTTTTTTAAGCCGATGACGCAGCTCATATGCTGAGCTTCTGCACGCTTCGGTCTTTAACGATCCATCATCCACTGTATTGTCTTTCGATGTTGCAAAAACCGGGAAAAAGGCTCATGCATCGCGAGCCTTGGAACCCAAAAGCCCTAAAAAGCCCGCCATTCAAATTCCCAACCCGATGCCACGGGAGCCGTCTCTGTCTGTGAACTTCTCCGGAACCATTATGTGCTAGTCATCAGTCGCACACGGGCTACAGCGAATCCTATCCATTAAGACAACCATCGCTGGCAACTGGGTCGACCCCAGACACAAAAGCTCTTCCAAGCTCCCAAAACGGAAATTTTCACAACTTACACTTCTACAATACTTCTCGCCATAACCATTTTCGCCCTGGCGCCCTAAGCCCAATTAATGCCCTAAACTCAACTTCGAAAGTTCCGAGCCCTACACTTGAAATCATCTACTTTTCGGTGCAGGTCCATGAGGCCATTTGCTTTGCAACAGCGGCTCGGCATCCAATGCGCTCCAAACTTTAGGACTGTAGGTGGGGGGGGGAGGGGGCGGGCCGGTTTTCGTGTGGTAAGAGTTAAGGATAGGATGAGGGTTTCTGGATCAGCGGTTTAAAGTTTCGCTGCTTGTTTGTGGGATGTTCTAGTCTAGAGTCTAGATGTCGTTGCTAAGTAGTTGGATGTGGGCGTTAGACCCGAGATTTGGCAGGAATCATGTAATAGCTGTCTTCGGTTGTGCCAAACCGTACCATGCCATAGTGTCATTGTATTCAGCAAGATGCATGTCGATATACATCTACGCCGTGACCCCTAAGACCCTAAACCGTAAAGCCCTAACCCTAAACCCTAGAACCCTAAGCCCTAAACGTAAAACCCGGAAGCCCTAAACCCTATAAACTCTAAACCCCGAACCATAAAACCCTTATAGAACCCTTTAGAGGAGCCCTTCAGGAACCGTGAAATCCGCACCCCAACCTCTTCCCTGGTTTTGTGGATGCTACGTGGAGCTTCCTGGCTTTCAGCCACCCACGAACCCCCAGCGCGAAATGGGATATCTAGAATTCGGGGTTCAGGGGTTGAGGGGTTTAGGGGTTTGGGGTTTAGGGGTTGAGGAGTTTAGGGGTTTAGCGGTTCAGGGTTTACGAGTTTAGCATTTAGTGTTCAGGATCAACTCAACGTCAATCAGGGCCTGTTGCATAAATTCCCAGACGCTCCGAGAAAACACAAAGCATGCTTGTCTTCTACAACCTGTATAGAGGCCCTACAACAGCCATATCGCAACCCATATAAGCCTCGTCAGGAATCGGCATTACAAAAACGGGCCCTAAACCCTATACCCCAAACCCTAAACTCTAACCTTAAACCCTAACCCTGAACCCTAAACCCTTTAGGCCCTATAAACCCTAAACGGGTAAGGGTCTCTGGGTCCTTGAGGTGCCCGTGCAGCGTGGGGTCTTCGAGTCACGACGCCAGCGTTTGGAAGGCTTTGCGCTTCCAAAGCCGGCGCCGGAGGCGCCGTCCGCAAAGGACTCCCTAGCCCCTTAATTGCGGAATATGCCTTAAGTCGTATCAGTCCAACTATAACTATAAATATAAATATAAATATATATATATATATAAACATATATATATATATATGTATACACACACACATAGTTTAAGGGATCTTCCTTCATTACGGGATGTTGGAGTCTCTGGGTCATCAAAGAGCTCGAAGGGTGGGATGAAGGTATGTGGTATAATCCCCAGCAGAAGAGTCCTTACATAAGGGACTCGTAATCCTACCTATCTTCATCTCACCTTCTGAGTGGTTTAGGGTTTAGGGTCTCCGAATGGTGCAGGGTTCTCTCGAAAATGTTTGACTCGTGCAGATGCAAGCAAGGGCGGATTCTTGCACAGCTTAAGGCTGAGGCTGAAAAGGCAAACAGCAGCGGTTGTTGACTGATGATGACGGTGGTGATGAGGAGACGGAGAATCAATTCGCCAAAGCAATTTCCCACTAATCATGGGTCTGCCCCAGCACTTACATGAGCATCATGATCGTGGTTATGACCATGGTCATGACAATGTCATGGTCATGGTGATGATCACCATCAGCATCATTTTACCAACATCATCCGTGTCCTGACCCTCCTCCTCATCATCATCACCACCATCATCACCGTCAGCATTGTCATCAGAGCTGTAGTGGGGTTAGCACAGTTGAACACTACTGTGCGATCACTCGCTTTGGGCGCAGGTGGTCGCGAGATCCCGCAAGAACCTGCCAGAGACGACAACTGTGACCCGGCCGGAGCAAGTATGCGGTTAGCCCCCTGGGGGCAGTGTAGTACAATCATCAGCCGATTCTTTAAAGACGAGTAATTGCACATACTAGCAATCACTGGAAAGACGAAGAAGAAGCAAAGACTAGACATCATAGTGCCCTTGATCATCCATTGCCGGTTGCTGGGACGGTCACGGTGCTCCGTGCTCTAGAGTGGAGGTGGTGCTTCAAGAACTCCTGCGTCAAGAGCCTAAGCCTAAGCTATAAGCCGTATAAGCCCTAACCTCTTTGGGGCTTATACAGTCCCAATCCGCAGACCCGCTGAATCCCAAGACGAAGGTTAAGCAAGTCCAGCCGAGGTTGCACAGCCGCGCCCCAAAGCTAAGAGCTTGCCGAGGAGGGGTTCAGGGTTTCGGGTGTAGGGCCGTTGAGGGTTTCGGGATTTCAGAGTTTCAAACTTGGGGACTTCGCCCTTCGGGTTTTGGAGTTGAGGCTTCGGGGTTTCGGGTTTAGAGTTTACGGTCTAGCCTGGGGTTAGGGGCATCTCCGGTACGTTTATGGCTCTGTGGCGGTTCGTGGGGATGTTTCAACCAGGAGCCGTCAGCCTTTCGAGGTTGAGGCTTAAGGATGTATGGGTTTCCAGCTTAGGGCGTGGGCTTGAGGGTTTCGTAGAGGTGGAACGGCTGCAAGCCCAAATAAACGTGGCATGTGCTGGGAGATATGGGGATTTCGAAGCAACGTGTGAGAGTGTGCCACAGGGGCAGGTTTTGGGCTTTTGGGGTTGGCTTCCGTAGACCAACTATGTCTGTTTGCCTACCCAACACTTCGGTCGGGGTCAGCAATTCGGCCAAGTAAACTTTTTCGTGTCCGCCCGACGCTCCATGCAAGGTGCAAACGTGTAATACAGTATTGCCAGCAGTCCAAACCACAAACCCTGAGCCTTGAACCCTAACCCCTAAACCCTAAAGCCTTAAACCTTAAACAGGAAGAACAGCCAACCGACGACCCGGAGCCAGAGAGACACAGGCCAGCCGTTTTGGGCGACAGGATGTGTCTTCGATTTTCAGGGTTCAGGGTTTTGGGTCTGTAGTTTAGCTGCCTAAACTATAAACCCTAAACCCTAAACCCCGGAACCCGCGAACCCCAAACTCTGAACCCTGAACCCTAAACCCTCGTAGCCGAAGACCAGTTGTGCAGACGGAAAAGGGCCCTTCAAAAAAAAACTCAGTCAACCCTAAAGCCTAAACTCGTATGGCTGTAGGGCGTTTGAGTTGGGTCCTTTGGATCTTGGCGACGGCTTTGTCTTCATGCTCATGTTTCTGGGTTCCTGTTAAGGGCTTTAATTTAAGTTACCATATAAAGAAACCCTCGCATTTACTATAGATCCCTATTATGTTACTTTAAATTAAATCCCTTAACAACAAGAACCCTGGCTTGGGAAGCTCTGCACCCCTCTGAAGTCCTGTCTCTCTGTTTCCAAGGCTCGGAATCCTGTGAGAAGCCTTAAATTGAGGGCTTGTGATGTATCATATAGTAGCCTTAATAATTACCTATATTCTTTTGGGGGCTCCTTATTCTAATTCTACTAGAAGGGCCAGAAGGGACCCCAAAACTTTATTCTGATTATTAAGGCCCCTACAGTAGGGTTTAGAAACTCAAAGTCGAGACCCTACAGTCGGCGCCACTCGACCCGAGACCCCTAAACCCTAAAAACCGAAACCCCAAATATAAATCCTAAACCCCTAAACCCTAAAAACCTAAACCCCAAATATAAACCCCTAAACCCTAAAGACCCGAGACCCCAAGAGCTAAAGCCTATAGCGCAGGTCGCCAGAAGGAGACGGCACAGCTCTGCACGCCCCAAAGGAGGCCCGAGCGTTCTCTATCAGGGGTCGAGTTCTTCCCTCAGGGTCCCATTAAGGGTTCCAAACGGGTTCTTTAGGGTTCAGGGTTTAGGGTTTGGGGTTTAGGGTTTGGGGTTTAGGGTTTGGGTTTAGGGTTTAGGGCTCCGTGTTCCCAAATAGTATATACCTCGGCCTTCAAGGAGTTCCTCAAAAAGGTACCTTGGGGCCAAAGCATATACCATTTCGGGCACATGGACCCTTAGGGCCTATAGGAGTGGAGTAGATAAGCTGCTTTTTTGGGGGCACTAGAACCTCGACATTAGGGTTTAAGGTTTAGGGTTTTGGGTCTTGGTTTGACCTGGAGTTCCCTTACGATATTTGGCATGTAAGCAATAGAATGCAGCCTCATGCCGACTTAGGGGTGTCCGTGACCTCTAGTTCAACCCTGTTCAGGAAGATCGTGCACCCTGAACTCCCTAGGGCCACGTTTTGGGAAAGGCATCACAGTCAATGAAGTTGATGTTTCGTCTTAATGTCCCTAAACCCTAAACCCTAAACCGTGGCAGGCATGTCCACAGCTACGGCTCAAAGGCTTCTAAGGACCCAAGCTTTGACCTCAACGCTGTGAGATCTACAGTACAGCTTTATTTGAGGCATCGGGAGCACACGAAAGTATATACCCTATACACTAACCCTAGGCGCTAAACCATAATCGTAGATCAAAAAAACATAACCCTAAACTCAGAACCCAGCCCCAAACCCTAACCCTAAACCGCGCGAGCGTCTACAGTAGGTGTGTGGAACCTTCTAAACCCAACCAAAAGCCCAGAAAGTCCCACAAGGAGTCCAGTTTCTTTCTCTCGAAGATCCCTACAGTATCCGGTAGAACGAGGGACCTGGTAGTTCAGATTCAGGAAATAGAATAATGGCCTAGAACAATTACCAATACTATTTTTTTGGGGGGGAGGTACTCATTATAAGTGTAGTTGGGCCCAAGACCCTATGCTAATTATCAAGCCCCCTATCCTAAACCCTTCCAGTAGCCCTTATACAAACCCTTTTTCGACCCTTTTCAGAATCCTTTAATGGACCCCTATTCGAATTCTTAAGGCCACTAAGCAAAGTTAAAAGATTGGAGACCCAGACCTTTTTGCACAACTGCTTTCGGAAGCCCAATCCCTGCACCCTGAATCTTATGACACCCCAAAGCCCCTATACGCCCTAAACCCCAAGCTCTCTAAGGGTTTAGGGTTTAGGGTTCAATCCCTCAACCCTGACCGCTAAACCATAAACCCTATCCCCTAGTTGAGGGGTATAGGGCGACTCTTAGCAGGTCTCGACCACGTGGCATCTCCTCCACTCCGGTCTTGCGGCAGAGGCGTTCTTGAGGATTAGGCTCAGGCTTCGGGTTTAGGATAAGGATTTAGGGTGTAGGGGTTTAGGGGTTCAGGGTTGAGGGTTTAAAGGGGTAAGAGTTTTGGTTTTGGGTAACAGGCGTAGGTTGAGGGTTTACCGTTGGTTGTTTGGAACGATGGAGATCGCAGGACCCGGGGCTGGGGGACGTAAGGTTTTTCTTCTTCGGTTGAAGTTTCTCCGCACCCGGGGTTTAGGAAGCTCGTTCGCCTAGATATGTCAAGCCTCGAACGCGCGGTGATCTGATGATGAAAGGTATCATCACCGCAGTTGTTTAGACACTTCAGAGTCGCAGAGCCTTGCTGCCCACGGAGGCAACAGAAGCTGACAGGAATTCTGTCCTTGGTACAGACCTTTAGCCTTAAATCCTAAATCCTAAACCCTAAGCCCTAAACTAAGCCCGAAAGTTCGAATCCTTGAAACGACAAAATGGGCGCTAATGCGTAAAGCACCCTTACTCAGAAACCTGATGGAGCGCCTTACAGTGTAAGCCTAAACTTTCAACTAAAGCCGAAACTCTTCACCTTCTGCGTTTTTGCCCTTAGGGTTTAGAGTTTAGGGACCTGAAGCCAAATGGCGTTCACGGTTTAGGCTGTGCAGGGCTTACGGGCTTAGAGCTTAGGATCCCTATCATGTTCTCAGAGTACCTCAACCCACCAAAACCTACTTTTTTTGTAGGGTCCCTATAAATTCCATATTAGGGTTTATAGTAAGAACCTACAAAAAAGTAGGTTATGGTAGCTTAAGGTAGGTAGAATCCCTGCGATAAAGATAGCCCGAACTGTCGGATGCTCCTTCTCATGGTTTCAGATCAGTAGGCTCCAGGGGACCCTAAACCCTAAACCCCTGATGCCTTAACTTTATAAATCCCACTTATCCAAACCGATCAAACGCGGCCGCCAGCCCGTCGCCAAAAGGCGTGCCAGCCGTTCCAGCGCAGGCAAACTGGCCACCGAGGCTCCAAGTAGGGCTTGGGGCCTTGGAGGTTTAGGGTTTAGGGTTCCTTTAAAGGGTTCTAGAAGGGATCTACAGGGTGTAGGGTTTAGGGCTCCTTTAAAGTGTTCTATAAGGGATCTACAAGGTCTATAGGGTTTAGGTTTTGGGGCTTAGGGCTTTGGGATTGTGGCTTAGGAAATGGGGTTTTGGGTCTGATCTGTAAGATTGGTATCATGCCGGTGTGCTGATGCGACGACTGCTACTGTTATGAACTTCGAAGAGGAATGTTTTCACAGTCACAGTTATACCCTAAACCCTAAACCTTAAGCCTTAATATGAGCTTCGGATAAAATGTCCATGGTCGCTCTAATAAATCATTCGTCGTCGCCGTCGCCGTCTGATGGTAACACCTTGTGCTCCAGGAGAGCGGAGCAGGGAAGCTTGGGACTACCATAAGGGATTATGTAGGGACGATTGGAGGGATCTACTCTCCCATTCCCTCTTTGTGCACCAGTATCATAGGGATTCTTCAAGGGGGTAACGGGGAGGGGTGTAGGGAGTGTAGGGGACTGGACTGCCTTAACTTAAATCGGTTTTCTTGGACCCTTGCCCGGTCCTTGCTGGGGTTTTAGGGCTCCTTACCCAACTCCCCCTACCCCCTATGACAGTAAGATGGTGGGCCCGTAAACCCTACACCCTAAACCCTCAGGGTCCTTTTGAACCTAAACCCTAAACCCTAAACCCTTAACCCTTAAACCCTAAACCCTTAACCCTTAGCCCTTAAACCCTAAGTGGGCCGTGACTTGGCTGCTAGGCACCACGTCCGTTGAGCGAAACTTCGGCCAAATCGAACCCAGAGGCGGAGACCCGGTGGGGTTTAGGGCTAAAGTTTAGGATTTACTTTAGGGACCTGAATTTTTACCAATACTGTGCCAATACTCTTTTTGGATTTCCTTATTTAAACACAATATAAAATACAACAAAACCCTATTCTAATTATGAAGCCCCCCACGTGAGCGGCTTCAGGCTCTGTAAGGGATTGTACAGGGACTATTTTCGGGATCCGCTGCAAAAACAACCCTCAACTCTAAGTCTAACAACCCCTAAACTCTAAACCCTAAACCCCTAAACTCTAAACCCCTAAAACCTAAATGCAAGTCACCTAAACCCTATCCCATAAACCCTAAATAGCCCTACACCCGAAACAAAACCTCATCCCTTCCGAGAACCCCCGAAGCTCCAGGCATTGTAAACTCGTTTTTTTTTCCTGTTTCTGTGGACCCTGCAAGTTTGCATTAGGGTTTGGGGCTTGAGGCTTAGGACTTTGGGCTTAGGGCTTATAATTATAAGCTTAGGGCTTAGGGTTTAGGGCTTAGCGCTCAGGGTTTAGGGCTTCGGGTTTAGGGCTTAGGGCTTCGGGTTTAGGGTGTAGGGCTCAGGGTTCAGTAACTCAGTAGCCGCTTGATCCTTGTTCGGGTGCTCCTGCCATGTAAGGGGAGGCGGCCCGTACACTGAATTAGAGAAGTCACAAGCCCTCAACCCCAGACCCTGCAACTAAACCCCGAAGCCCCAAACTGCCCAAAACTCCTGGACCCGAAACCCCGAACTCCTAAAGTCTCAAACCCTAAACTCCTAAAGCCTAAACCCGAAACCCAAAACTCCTAAAGTCTCAAAACCCTGAACTCCTAGACGAGAAACCCAAAACTCCTCAACCCTAAAAACCCTAAACTCCTAGACCCGAAACCCAAACCTCCTAAGCCCTAAACCCCAAGCCTCTCTAAGCCCGTATAAGCCTTCAGGCTTGCAGATCTCTGCCCGAGAGCTAAAACCCGCTAAAACCCCGAAGTTAGGCTCGGGATGTCTCCGTCTAATCTCCTGAGCCTTCGAGCCCAGAAGAGGTTTCGGGTTTAGGGATCAGAGCTTTTTGGGTTTAATTATCGGGTTTATAGGGTTTATGGGGCTTATAGGGTTCATAAGGTTTAGGGTTTAGACATCAGGGCTCAGGATTCAGGATTTTGGGGTTGAGGGTGTTTCAGGTGTCAGGATTTTGGGACGTAGGTCTGTAGAGTTTAAGATTTAATTAGGTTTCAGGGTGCCAGGAACCCTAGACCCCAAACCCTAAACTCTAAGCCCTCAACCCTAAACCCTGAACCCTGAACCGCCGCAGGAGGTTCAGCCCAAAGCTTCGACTCCTCCACGGAAAAGCTCTGATGCGGCTGTTGCGGAGGCCCGATCCCCAATTTTGGGTGCGTGGTTTATGGGTTTAGGGATTCGGATTTTGGGTTAAGGGTTTAGGGTTTAGGGATTAGGGTTTAGGGTTGAGGGATTAGGGTTTAGGGGTTAGGGTTTAGGGAGTCGGGTTTAGGGTGTAGGGAGTCGGATTTAGGGTTAAAGGTTTAGGGTTTTATAGGGACTCGGAGACTTGACGAGAGCACGAAGCCGAATGCAAAAAACCCGCGCAGGAGCTTGTCCTAGCCTCCCAGGTACCTACTATATATAGGGCCCTAGGGGCT
>CAJNJA010012602.1:0-13039 GCA_905231915.1 Symbiodinium necroappetens | reverse complement strand
ATCGAAACTTGTTTAGTAGGGATACAGAATTGGTATGAAAAACATCCTATACATACCCTATAGAATACAAGGAATACCTTTTAGACGACTGTATAGAATACTCTATACGGGTCCCCCGATATAACGTACGTATACATTGGAGAATACCATCTGGAATACCCTGCTGAATACCTTATAGACGACCGCCTGTCTATGATAACCCCTGTATAGCGTACATATGCCATATAGAATACCTAGATACCTATGCAATACCTTATTCGATTCCCTCTACAATCCCCCTGTAGAATACCCTGTAGAGTTCCCTGTAGATTGGGGTTCTAAATATGGAAAACCAGTTGGAGCTCAAGATCTGAGAAGCCCCCAGTTGAACTGTAGCTTCTGGATAAGGGGTTCCTATGAAGGAAATCAGGAACCAAGACGAATTGCCGACTACCTTAAAGCAGTCTTTACAACTACCTTATAGAATACCCCCTCTATGTATTTTAAAGAATTTCGTGTAAGACACCCTACAGAATACCCTTCTAAATATACGTTTACAGAATACCTTATAGAATGCCCGATGCATACAGAAGACCGTCTGTGTAATATACCCTCTGTGTACCTTAAATATACCTTACAGAAGACAGCCGATGTAATGTACCCTCTGTGTACTTTAAATTAAATAAACCTTATAGAATATCCTCTACAACGCCTTTTCGGATACCCTTTAAAAATGCCTTATAGGATACCCTAAAGCATACCCTATAGAAAACGACTAAAAAAGGACAATCAGGAGGAGCCCAAGATCGGTGAATTCACTAACTAAACGTTAGCTTATTGAATAAGGGATTTTTAAGAAAGAAACCTGGAATCTAGGAGCATTGCCTATGAATAACTTGCAGAATACCCTTTCTACAAACCTTAAACAAATTCATACAAAATACAGTGATACCTTACAGAATACCCTGTAGACATATATACACCACCTTCCATACATACTCCCTCAAGAGTACCTTACACAATACAGTATGGGACACCGAATAAAATACCCAATAGAACGTGCTGTAGAATACTTTATCTGATGCCCCCTGCTGTAGAATATTTTATAGTTTATCTGATGCCCCCTATAAAAATTGTTCTTCGGAAAGAAGCAGGAAATGAGTCACCACACGGACTTACCGCCTTTTTCTCACCAAGCGAATCAACAACACGAAATCAGTATCAGCGAACTGTACAAATGCATACCTGGACTGGGGTGTACAAGTTATGTCCAATGCATATTCGCTACAAGTAGGGAATCTGGCATCATGAAGTACCTCTCCCTAAGTCGTTCAGCCCACATGGCCTGCGCACACACTCACCAGCAGATGACATGCGACTGTCCATGCTCACTCCCCCAATGGAAGCCTTCATTCACCTGCATGAACGTCCAGCATAGGCAGCTACCTTTAGCCACCCCATCTGCAGCAACGACACAGCTTACGAACAATCGTTTCCTCCAGGGAATCGAGACACACACAGTCACTCGAACTGTGTACGTAGTGCCCCGATCTGGTAAAATATACACACCGATCTGCATCACTCCCTTCTACCTTCCGTGAGGGCAGTTGCCCCGCTTGGAAGCAAAGCCTACACAAACTCCTTTGGATTGGAGTGCCGGCACACTGCATCGGTCGGCAAATACCGCTATGGAGACAGTCTCCATTCTGAGTCAGATACACCAACGGTTGAACAGCATCTGCTCCACAGCGCAAAATTATCTTCTGCTTAGTTCCACAGGGTCTTCGAACTCGATCTACCGGCCATCTTGCATGCTCAACCCGAGGGACGCCCTGCAAACTACCAGTCTCTGAAGGCACAGCTCCAGATGCTTTGGCTCTACTGGGACCTAAACCACAGGGGCCTAGGGTTCGGGAATCGGCTGCTGTCGTCGTCCTCGGTGCTTCATCAGAAGCACCTGCAGGGTTACCCCTATGAGGGCCTAAACCACAAGGTCCTAGGGTCCGGGGATTTGTGGTGGTCGTCGTCACTGAAGCCTCTTCGGGCCTCCTTGCTGGCTCAGGTCTACCGAGGCCTAAACCACAGGGTTCTAGGGTTCGGGTTACTGCAGTTGCCCTCTGCGCCTCCTCCGACGCCCTTCCAGGAATTCGCCTATCAGGATCTAAACCACAGGGGCTTAAGGGTCGGGGTCCTGCAGCAATCCTCGACTGAGGTCTTCTTTCACCTTTACCCCGTCCTACCATGTTGTTCGACATGAAGGAACCATGAACCACATCAAAGGGCCCGTCATCGCTCTGTCGAACAGTTGGTTCAACCTCCTCCGTTCGCTGACCTCTACGCCTAAGCCCTTCATCCCCAACAACATCAATCTCAACGCTACTAGTTCGATCCACGGCGGGACTACCTGTGACAGTAATGTTGACAACAGGAGACAGTGACACAGTGTTTCGTTCAGAGCCCTCACTCGCCTGCACCCTCGGCGACCTCTCAACCCCCTGAGGTTCTGTACGTCTCAAACTTCCCTGACTCCTCAAGCAACACATCCAAGCGCAACCTACCCCAATCAGAACGCTACACACCACCACAAGGCCCAGCACGATCCACAGCTCCCAAGAGCCATCCTCCTGAGCCTCATGTAGCCGATGACCACTGGCAGAATGCAGTGATGCAGCTACGCTCATCACAGCAAGGCTCCTTCCGCTCCTCGGCGATCTGGCTGAGCCCCCACTGCTACTGCTATGCCCTCTCGGCATCCCTGAATCCGTGGTCCATTCACCAATTGGCGACTCATTATCACTCTCAAGCCACCCTTCGTCGTCACCATAGACAACTCGATTAGCCTGATTGCGATTCATATCATCCGCACGCTCTTCAACCTGACCAGGATAGCCAGGGGGCCTAGGAACCGTTGGAGCTCGAGCTTGAGCCAACATATCATCTGGAGGTAGTCCTGGAGGGCGACGCACATACTCAAGCTCACGCGCGGGACCTTGCACGTATGCCTCGCTAACATCAACCCCACCTAACCTCCAACCATCCCCTATTCCCACAAAGCCTGCCTCGTCCAGCGCTCCTTGAAGAGCTCTGACACTATAACCAGGATCACCAGAACCGCTAGCCCCTCCAGAACCCCGATCACCACTATGCATACTGTACATTTGCTCATGCAGCTGAAGAAGCCAAGTGCTCTCCTCGGCCCCTATTTCCTGCAGCACGCCTTCCGACTGAATAGGAAACGGATCACACTCCCCCGTTCCTTGAATCTTCCCGCACAGTTTGCACATATTGAGTTCGTCTCGGAGGCTCTGATGAAGAGGTCCTGAAGTCCCTCGGCATACAGAATCTCTCACAGCAGCGCCTAAAAAGGACACACAAGCAGTTCGCAAACCACCAACCGCAGCCCATCCCCAATCCTAGAACAAACCCTGCCTTAAAGACATGAGAGAACAGGTTAACATCCTCCACATCGACTCTGGTTGCCTTTGCACCTATCACTTGAGCCATCATGATCAGAGCCAACAGCGTCGACATAAACCCTGACAGCATCACACTAGGCCTCGGAGGATCGCTGCTCTGTTCCAGGAGGTCGCAAACTTTCACAAGGTCCTCTAAACGGGCTGGTCCCACCGGCTTCGTGCCTAGATCAGCCGGCATATATACGCCATCCAAATGTGCCAGTGACCAGGCATCATTCTCAAGGTCCTGTCGAATCACTGCTCCACGAAGCCGCAGGTGGCGTGTACGCCACGATCCCGATTCCAGCGTGCAGAGCTGCACCGCCGCTGAGTTGTCACAATACAAATGACAGATCACATCCCGCTCGCTCACATTCATCAAGGTTGCAACTGTTGGCCTAAACGCCTTACCCATTAAATGCCTTTCCGACAATGAGTAAAGCTCGCTCTCAGCTGTGTGAGCTGCTATCAAGGATTGGCGACCAGCTGCCCAAGACACCAATGCACCTCCCCAGTATAAGTGAACAGACCCAAAACTTCGACACTGCTCATCCGCGGCAAAGGAAGCATCCGTATACACCTCAACTGTAGTGGAAGTCTGCTTGTGCCTCAGCTGACCCCATTTTCCCCAGCTGTCACCTGCCACCTTGTAATGTAGACTAACTGCAGGAGCACTCCTCAGATACTTGACTACATGCTCCGCCCTAGCAGCTGCTTCACAAGGGTTTGATGCTATTTCTGCGCCGCCATACTGACTGCATAAGCCAAATCAGGCCTTGTGCGACCTGCCAGCCACAACAGCTGACCAATCAACCCTTGAGATCTCTTGGTCAGCTCGCGCCTCTCAGCATCATTATCTGGATCATCAAAGCCACCCATCTTGATCGCTGGAGTCCGTTCCTCCCCTACAACAAGCTCCTCGTTCTGCTCCAGAAGATCCTGAACGTAGCTTTCTTGATGCAGCCTGATACCTTCTGAGGTTTTCTGAAGCTCATACCCTGCAAACTTCATCTGGTCCCCAGGCTCTGCAAGCCACTCTGGCGATGACAACTCCCATTGATCCTGCAAGGCTTTGATCACAGCCTCGCAGACGAAGCGCTCGGCTCCAATCAATATATCATCTACGTAGAGAGCAACAACCCCCACCCGTTGGCCTTCACTCGAGCCCACGCAGCCACCTTCATCTGGCAACATGACGATGTGGAGCAAATTTGCGTCTTCCAACATTTTTGACAGCTGCAGCACCCCACCCTCACAAGGAATGCGAAGTTCAGCGAGAACCTTGTCCCTGTGATTGGACCAAGACTTTGGAGCAGAAGCTAGTCCGTATAGGGCTTTCCGGACTTTCCAGAACCTACAGGCAGTCACACCTGTCTCTCGCAATATGGAGGGAACGCGTACTATGGTCACCAAACGTTTGCCATCCCTCTGCTTCTCGAGCAACGGCGCTTGTAGGAACGCAGTTCGTACATCCACAGAAGCGAGCATCCACTCAGGTTGAAGTGCACATCTTCGAATCATCAGCCTGAGGGATTCGGCCCCTGCTCCGCTCGCATAAAGCTCGTTTCGCTCGCTGCTTTCGCCTCGGCAAAAATTGCCGCACCCAACGATCCGAGATTTACGCCGTCCTGAGGTTTTGTGGACGTAGACTAGCTTTCCAGGAATGATTTCCAAGGTAATGTTCGGATCTTCAGTCAGTGCTCTATACTCCCCCTCGGACAGCTCTTCAACAGCACCAGTCTTGGACACCAGAGATTGGTACTCATCTGTCATGGATGGGATCCACTTTTCTGGCTCTCGACGCACCTGATCTGCCGCAATGATTTTGGTTTGTAGCGGTGGTGGATCGGACACGTCCACAGCAACAGACACTTCCACTGCTCCTGCTCCCGCGCCCTCAAGCTCCCCCGAACCTAGATCTTCCGCAACAGACAGACTCTTGAGAACGACTGGATGAGCAGACCGCTGTAACCCATCCTCAAACCTACGAAGCTCACTACTCTGAAGCTCCAGCCCTTTCAAAGCCGTCCAGTACAGCTGATCAGTTCCCACAGAAGCTTCCTCCCCTTGTTCCTCAAGCCCCTGAAGTAGCTCACGGATCTCATAATGTTGCTCGGCCAAGCCGTCCAAGATTCTCGACACATTCACTTGCATAGGCCATCCTACTTCATACAACTCAAACTGCTCCAAGTTGCTACACTCAGTAGAACCACACGGTTTCAAATCGCACACCTGCCACGGAACTTTATAACCGAAACAGCCCTCCTCTCCGTCAGCGATATCGACACCTTGGCTGTCCCCGAACCCACAGGCCTCTGCCGCAGCAGAACAGTCCAATCTTCTCTGAAGGATCTCAAGCTCCCGTGCAATGCAAGTCAGTGCCACAACCCTTGGACAGCTGCCAGGGAACTCCTCACAAACCGTAGTCTTGGCAAACCCCTTTTCAAGTGGCTCATGTAAGCCGCCTGAGAACTACACCTTGACTCACCCAAGCCACGCGACACCGCAGTCTCACTTCCACCCTGATCATCAGCCTGAAGACTTAGACTGCGCACCGACTCATGCCTGTCCTGACGAGCAACCTTTGGGCACAAGCCGCTCTCAGCAGCCTGAAGACTTAGACCGCTCACCGACTCATGACTATCCTGACAAGCAACCTGTGGGCCCGAGCTGTTCTCAGACACTGTCATGTCTAAAAACTCCAGACCCTGTTGCTCAAGACAAGCGTTTGAGGCCGAGCTTCTCAAGGAACTCGAATGTTTCGAAGCTTCAGATCTCCCCCCCCCGGCTTCAACCAATGACGTCGGGCTATGAAGTTTGAAAGCAGATGTCCCAGTCCAAGCCGAGGAAGCCGCCCTACCACGACCCCGTCGCCACTGGCACATAGTACACACCGGATCCCCCGCTCTAAAGTGCTGAACACAGTACCGCAAAGCCCCAAAACATCGCCTATCAACAGGTAGCCATTCTTGATCCGAAGGAGCATACATCTGCTTACGAGGAATCCTGTGATGCCGAGTTAGCACCTCCGTATGAGGATCATACCCCCAGTACTCGTCCTTACATGCAGGCACACTAAGGCGAACCCTGTGTTCCAAAGCAATGCCCGGTCCTCAACAGCAAGCTTGTGCAAGCTGCGCGGGGTGTATCCAACAAGCAGCAACTGTTGTCCGGCTGGCTTGACCGATTCGTGCCATACACTAGCATCAAAGCTCATCGCCTCATGGGGCCTCTTGGTCCAAATGCTTCCAGAAACTGGCTTCCCCGTGGGAGGCTGCTTCACACTAGCCTCATTTCCAGCAGTCATGCCGTCCTTGTCCTGAACCCACAAACCTCCCCCAGAAGTAACAACCGGAAGAACCACATTCGGAACACCCTTCTGATTGTGCACATCCCGATGCAACACATGGTCAACATTGAGGATAAGTCCCACCCCCGCAAACAAGCTCTTGGTATGATTGCTGAGGTACCTGGTAAGATATCTAGTGACCCAAGGGTGATCTCTCGTGTTGGCCTTCATACCGGTCATCCCTCCATAGGAGAACGCCCCCGCCAGAAAGTTACACTTCCTTGTCGACTCACTCGTCGATGCACCAGAACCAGAGTAAACCATTCTAGTACTATCCTGTTCGAGTCTCGAGACTGCAACCGCCAGAGTCGCAAGATCCTTCGGCTGAAAGCAACCATCCTCATACAGCTGCTTGGCCAGCTGGTCTGACACATGTGACGGCTCAGGCAACAGCTGAGTCTCCAGGCTCCTGATGGACGTTTTTTCCTTCAACCGATACTCTGGAGCATCCACATCCACCGCAGGACCCGTACTGCTAAAAGAAACCTTCCCATGATCCACTGATGGAAACAACTTACCCGTAGTCAGGAGCTTCCCTTCTTCGGTCTCAACAACCCAACCTCGAGACATGTCAGCCGACGGACACCTAACGAACGCAACCGTGGTACGAGCCTCCCAAGTTTCACGCTTCCAACTACGGCTGATCACTTGGATCCTAGTGCCATATGGTAGCGATTCCTGGGTTTCGATACCGAGTTTTCGCCTAGCTACATTCTTCAGCTCATGAGCTGCCAACTTGGCCGCCAGCGGCCAACCAGATTTTTCAGATCCTGCCTCCTCAAGGATGGTCCTAGTCTTGCTTTTCACCCGCATAATGGCCCCTTCGGCGCGGCCATTGCCCTGATGTTCTTCCGCCACAGCAAGCGTCTTGTGCACAGCATGTCTTGCACACCAATCGCGGAGTGGTTTGTTATTGTATTCGCGACCACGATCCGAATGTAATCTCCTTACGTCGAATCCTTCAGCCTGGGCCCTTGCATGCATTCTTCCTATGGCCGTGAGTACTTCCCCATAGGTTTTCCTCTCAATCGCCTCTACGTAAACGAAATCAACAATCTCAACCTTGGGAAGATGCTCCGTTTGCGCCTCAGCCAGCCAATCCTCACGACTTGACTTTACCAGCTTATCCCACTCATTCCATGCAGACCTGGCGTCAGACAACTCTTTGGCGGGAAGCTCAGGCTCTATCTCATCACCTATACCATCTCTATCCGCCAGCCACTCAGCGTCATCCAGAGCCCCCCCACCAAATGGCACAGAACCTGGGTCCGCATCCATTGGTTTGGTAACCTCGCTGCCCGTCACCGCCAACGTAGGCACCGACAACACACCTACCACCAGGTATCTAGCCTTCATCGTATGCTCATCTCTTCCCTTAGCAAAAGGACCCGCGGTATCCACAGATAACGTCCATGCTTGTGGTGTAAGCACTCTCCGATGTTGCTTACGCTTCGCTGAGCCCCGCAGGCACGTTGCGCAATCGTTGCGATAAGGCACGTGATTCTGCTTAAGATGATTGATGAAACCCGGATCAAGTTTATTCATCTCACACCCTCCTGAAATCATCCGCCTCATTTGGCCAAATGCCCGGTGAAGCATGCTGCTAACCGCCTGCACAAGACCCGGAGCCCACTCATTCCAGAGCTCCGCCTCAGCCCGAAAATCCTTCCTTGGAACGTAGTCCACTGATTCAGCTGGTATGCAACACTCCACCAAGGTGGGATCAGGACCCAAGTTAGATCCCAGGCACGTAGGACGCCGCGTTTGGTGACCCATAGGACGCTGAAAGAACCTGAACTCTCCCAACCCGGCTCTTTCCTTTAAGATCTTCCACTCAGGAGTGCTCCACAGGGAAGCCTTGCCACTATCCTCAATCACACCTTGTGGAGCGCCCACCTCTTCCTCCAGACATGGATGCTCAATCACGCAGGCTGGATCCGGAACTCCCATCCTCCGATTTGCCTCCACAGACAAGCCCATAAGGACCATGAACCGAAGAATCAGAGTATCATCTAGGCTCCTTTGCGCTCGTTCCTGACAGGAGAGGTCCTTTACACCGTAACCTCCAATGCTTTCACCTGGAACCCGTATAGGCCTTGGCCCTTGGCCATTGGCTTCACAGACATAACGAGCAGCTGAGAACGTACGACTAGATGGACTCCCAACCAGTGCACGAATCTTCCCATCCCTGGCTTGCTGAAGCAAGAATCGATACGTGGTATCATTCAGCAGGTCTTCGGAGGCATCCACCGACAAGTGAGCAAAGTCCCACTTATGGGCTACATGCTCTAATGCTCGCTTCGCTTTACCACAGAATGCATGGATTATAATGCCCTGTGACTTAGCACACTTGCGACGAGTGCGCCGATTCCAAGTGCTGGTCTCCTGAGCATCATCCTGAAGCGACACGCAGCAGTTGTCCCGAACCTCCCGGCTTGCATCTGGAATCATACGATCAACAAAAACACAGAGCGCAGCATCCCCATGAGCGTCACCCTTGCGGATAGCTTCGACAAGCTCACTGGTGCCCATGTCGCTAAGGTCCTCCACGATGCACTGCAATCTAGCATTTCTGTTGTCTTGATTGTCTTGATGGCCGACGTACAGCTCATACTGATTGATCAGATCCAACGCAACCGCCTCATCGACCTCCGGACACCCCGTACGAGTGTCAACGCACAGCTCCCCAAACTTTGGATGAGACACCCGGCATCTGGAAGCATTCCAATTAATCCTGTACCCTAGCTTCAACAACGCCTTCACAGAAATAATCGGGGAAACAGGGGTCTTGCTAAGTAACGTCCCGTAGGCATTGATGTGTAAGTCACAGCTTCCGCACGCCAACTTGACTGGGATAGTCGGTAGGGTATGCTCTGTTTTGTAAGCAGTTCTAAGACAGGATGTTGCCCCCCCGTCTATTAGCCCCTTCCGACCCTCAACACACACTACCTTGAGCACCTGGGACGCACTGTCCAGATCCGCTCTCAGCGCTGATATTTTCATGCTCTGCAAAATCTGGGCAGCCTCACGAATGGTAGCTTCTGATATTCCACTCGAGGACCCCTTGGGCTGATTCTTAGGTCCTGTTGGTTGGCCCCCCTTAGGAGCCTTGGTATCTCCTCCTCCCTTAGGTTTGCCCTTTCTTCCTTTGGAACCCGCATCGTCACCGGTTGTCTCCGATGAAACCCCATCCTTGGGAGCCTTTCCACCCCCTGGAGCCTTGCAATCAGCCTTTTGATGCTTTCCACCACAAACCCAGCACCCACCTGGACGCTCGGGAGAATGTTGTAGAGTACACAGCTTACCGTTGGGGCAACCACTATCCGTAGACCAAGCCTGACACAGCTTCACCTGATCCCCTTTTCCCCCTCTTCCTGTGCCCTGACCTGGTTGGGAAACAGAATCTCCATGTTTACCCCCTTTCTTCCCTTTCTCAGACCCCTTTTCCTCCCCCTGACTCTGATGCAAGGCCGCAACCCTCTGACGCTTATTACCACTATCCGGCAGCGACACAGCTAGCAGCTCCATCTCAGCCAACAGAGTCCTCGTGAATTGCTCCACAGAGTCCAGATTAGGGGAGGTATCAAGTTGAAGATCCATACGCACGCTGTGCACTCTGAACTGCAATGTAGGATTGGCAATGACGAGCAAGTTCTTCATACACCTATCCACCGCATCCAATAGCAAGCTGCTGTCAGGAACACTGATTTCCATTGACCGTGCCCGCTCAAGATGCCGAAACCAGCGTTGAAGAGTGTGCACCGCCGCTCCAGCCGTGTCACACACCTGAAGCCCCGTAAGCCCTTTTAAAAGCTCTGACCTCTCAGTGAGACCACCCGGCTGATACATTCGCATCGCGAAGAACAACAAGCACGTGCAAGTGACACTCCTAACGCTCAACGCTTGCTCATACAACGCTGACGGTAGCGCCTTAGCCAACATGGCCAAACCCCTTGCCTCGATCCTCACAAAGCGTTCACCCTGAAGAACCTGGCTAGGCCTACCAATCAATCTAGATCTCTCCAAAGGCTTTGCTTTACACCATTTCTCGTACTCAGTTCGAGCCTCTTGCAGAACCCTCTGCCACCATTCATGCCCTCTCGGAGCTAAGTCGTTAAACGAAGGAGTCACTCGATGAATCCAGTCGCTAAAGCGCATGGCGGGATTAGGATCTGTCACCGGTCCCAACACAGGCAACTCCCACAAAGTTCGTTCCCCTGGCCTAAAATCCCTAGTGTCCCCCTCCTCTAGACCCTCCAACATCGGCCCCAGCAGTGGCGGTGCCCTTGGAAGAGGACTTTCTGGAGGCGGAGCAGTTGGGAGCCTAGTTCCTCCAGGAGTATCCGGTGAAGCATTCACACACATGACTCTAGGCGGACTCGCAGCAAGAGACCTATTCTGGCGTCTGGGATAACCTGACCTATGGGTTCCAGGAGACCTACTGGGAACTCTAACCTGACTTGACCCTGCTGGCGCCGGTGGTGGCGGTGGAGGAATTGGTGACTGAAACCCAGCGATCCCACCTGCAGTCCTGAATGGTGAAGATGCACTCACGCTAAACGGATTTGTACTTCGACACTTTGCTTGAGCTTCAGGCCTAAGTTCTCCAACTTCGGATTGAGGTCTGGGCGGAGGTGGCGGGGGAGGTTCGGAAGGAGTCATAAATGCATCATCGTCGTCATCTTGCATCTGATAGAACTTGGGCTGTTCAGGAACCAACTCAACCTCACCCCTATCGTTGTACACACCCCGCCTAGGAACTCCATTAATAACCACCCTCACAACCGTCCCAACAGCATGAGCTTCCGCTCTCACCCTTGCTGCTGGCTCTGACACCTCAGCGTGAATCTGAGGAGGTTCTTGATGAACCCCGTCCAGGGATATACCTGGCTGCTGCCTATCAACCGACAGGCTCGAACGCGGCTGATCCAGGGATAAACCTGGCTGCTGCCAATCAATTGCGCCGCCTGGTGGCTGCCAAGTCAGGGATACACCCGACTGCTGATTGCAAACCTGACCTGCTGACCTTGGACGCTCTGCAACCTCAGCAGCTACTGATGCCTGCCAGGCCATCAACTCTCCCCTTTCGCGATTCACAGAACTACTCGGCCCGAGGTCTTCCAAAGACAGGTTCTGCATAGCACGGGTTGTTGCAAGGAATCGATCCCCAGGCCCCACAGCTGGAAGAGCAGACACAGAGGCTTCCCCGGCAGACGTAAACGCAGTCCATGGAGGCTGAAAAACCCGAAAACTAGGACCCTCACTCGAACTAGTATTCCCAACACCCTTACCAGTCTTAGAGCCAGATTCCCGGGTATCTCCACTACCTCTACCTTCAGCTCTCCTACGTTCAGACTTCTGTTCAGCACTCTGTACAGGTCCTACTCTACCGCTCTCAGCAGACTCACCTGAGGTTCTCGAACCGCGGTCAGACAACTCCTGCTTGAGGTACTCATTCTGTTTCAGCAGTTGCTGCACAAGCGACTCCAGAACACCCATCCGCTCCGACTCAGAAGCGCCAGCACCACTATCCCACCAGCCATCATCAGCACTCTGGGAAGCTCTCGGAGCATTGTAGGTCCACTCCTGCAGCGCTCGCTGCCCAGTGCCTTTCGCTCCTTGGCCACTCGGCGGATGTCCGGAAACGCCATTCAGCTGGGAACGACCTGGTTCCCTACCACCAGCAGAAGTCACTCGAGACTCGAGGCACACCGTCTTCGACACTGATTCCTGCGCCAAACCGCGGGTCCAGACTTCCTGAGATGTCCCCTGCCGGCGCCTGCGTCGGAGAACTAGTGCCGCCTCCTTCCACCGACTGAAACTCCTACTCGGGCTCCAAGCCATCCACAGCAGCTAGCACGTCAGCTGCCTCCTGCTCCGGCGAACGCACACCACGTCCTCATCGATCCGTCTCTCTCAATATCATCATCTCCAGCGTACTCTGACGCAAAGGGATTCACTCCCACCTGAGTTGTAGCCACCACGTTCGGACGCTGCTGCCCTGCAGCATCCTGGGCGACCTGATCTTGCTCGCCATACATCGGCTCAGCTCCAGAACCGGCAGACTCCATTGCAAGACCCTTCAGCGAAGCGCTACAGGGAGCCGTGGGTTGGGCTCATAACCTGTTCTTCGGAAAGAAGCAGGAAATGAGTCACCACACGGACTTACCGCCTTTTTCTCACCAAGCGAATCAACAACACGAAATCAGTATCAGCGAACTGTACAAATGCATACCTGGACTGGGGTGTACAAGTT
>CAJNJA010012601.1:0-10621 GCA_905231915.1 Symbiodinium necroappetens | reverse complement strand
AACCCTAAACCCTAAACCGTGTCGAAACCCCTGGTTGCCCAAGGTCGTCGCCTCTGCCAAGACCCGCTGTAGAGCCGCCAGATCCGGTTCGAGAGGCCTTGCTGAAAGGTGCGCGGGTTCATGGGTTTAGGGTTTTGGGTTCATGGGTTTAGAGCTTTAGGGTTTAGGGTTTCTGGGTAGCCGCAAGTGTGGCTATAAGTAGGATAACTGTAATCATAGCTCAGAACCCATGTTAGGGGGCCTGTCAGGCTTCCTGTAAGGGTTCCTGCAAAGGCTCTATGCGGAGTTTAAGCGGTTTATGCTTTTGGGATGGTCTTTGCGAGTTGCTTGCAGGTTCTCACAAGTAACGCTGTTCTACCGTGAAAGGCTGTGAAAGGAGCGGGATTGATATTAGGATTTAGGAGCTGGGTCGTAGGGACTAGGGGGTGAAGAGAGGGCTAAGCCTAAACCCTAAACCCTAAAACCCCCTAACCCTTGGCATCAAAATAGCCCAAAAGCCTTATATAATAGGGTCTTTGGGCTCAAAAGCCTTAAAATATGAGTCCTTAGAGCCTTAGACCCTAAACCCTAACCCCTAAAACCCTAAACCCTAAACCCCTAGACCCTAAGCCCTTATGATTGAAACCATCAGTCCCCTTGGCTGCCCACTGCGCTGGGTTCAAGGTGTCAAGCTCCTGTACAGGCAGCAAGCAACAATGCAAAGGGGCCAAGGGTTTAGGGTTTAGGGTCTAGGGTGTTCAGGCGTCTGGATCGGATCAAGACTGCCTTACACATATTTTTGGGGGCTTCATCATCGGAGTGTTGCAGGATTTCGCGTCATGCGTAGTCGTAGCCATCAGGGGGTTTACGGCTTAGGCTCTCAAATTCCAAGCTGTAGACTGTTCATCCCCGAAAAACGCCAAACAAACCTCACATCAACCCCCTAGCCTCCGTAACGCCTTAACCTAGATTGGAAATCGAGAACAACTTATTGAACATCAAGAAAACCTGACCGACACCTAAACCCTACACCCTAAACCCTAAACCCTGCATGTCAAAAATCCCGGCTGTCCTCGCTGACGGCTGCGATGCCCGCTTCGGCTTGGGCTGCCTTCAGTTCTTATGTCCCCTTTCCTGCTTTGCTTTGTTGCATGCTTCTCGTTTGGAGTTGCTACAGGCCTACTACGAGTGCTTCATGAAAGCTTTTGAATTTAGTACATATATATATATATATATTGAATAAATAACCAAATAAGTAAACATATATATATATATATACATATATATATACACACATACATGCAGATATTAAGAGTGACAGGGTTTCAGAATGGGTCTTGGGCTTGCGGGCTTTCAGCATGGAAAAAACCATGCTTTCGCGTCATCAGGGTGCACAGCAACGGCAACAGTAGGGAACGGTTTGGGGTTTAGGGTTTAGGGGGTTATAGGGTTTAGGGTTTAGGGGAGACCACTGAACACTTCGCAGGCCCCCAACTGAAATCAGGGTGTTCCTCACCAGGCTCCTGATTACCCTTCCATGCCGCGGCACCTCACATAGTCTAGCGTAGTTTGATTTCGCCTGCAGCAGGGATTTAATTTTGTGTTTAGGTGTACGTCCATAGAAGCGTATGTACTGCTATAACTACAAGAGTCAACGTTCTTGCCAACATCGGAGCTGCACAAACACCTCCCGTAACTTTCAGATGCCTGCGAGCACAAGAAGGCTTCGTTCCATATCCCTCGCAGTGTCACTACAGCATCCGCCCGCCGCCCCGTCCCAAAACAAACCAGGCCTAAACCCTAAACCCTAAACCGAAGACGTCAAAACATTAACGACCCTCCAGAACTCCTAGCGCCCTGAAAGCCTAAATGCCCCAAGTGCAGGATCCAAGGCTCACCTATTCTCCTGAAAGAGGTTTAGGGTTCAGCGATTAATGGGTGTGTGTATAGATGTAGATATAGATATAGATATAGATGTACGTATGTATGTATATGTATATATATATATATATATAATACATGATAAGAAGAACAACAATGCCTCGAAGGATAGCGCCATGGAGCACCGTCTCCGATGGTAATACGTGCTAAACATGATTTCAAGAAGTAGAGATATTGACAGCAACAGCTCTGGTGATAGTATCGGACTGGCGATGTCATCGAAATACAAAAGCCCATAATTCAAAAATGAAACAGGATGATTGGTTCTGGTGTTCCCTATAGGCTTTGCCGTTAGCGCACGAAAAGAACACGGAGTCTCCAACTGTGAAATAGGGGCCTTAAGAATTTGAATGGGGGTTCGAGGTGCATACTCGTATAACTACTGAATTCCATTGGGGACTAGAAGAGGACACGTTTACCACCGTTTCCGACCCTATATCATGGAAACAGCCTCAAACTACTAAACCCTAAACCCGAACCCCCAAACTCTAAACCCTTGAATCCTAAACCCTAAACCCCAAAACTCTAAACCACAGACCCTAAATCCTTAGTCCCGAACCCCAAAGCCAACTTCCTGCTCTAGAGGCTCAAAGGTTAGAAGTATGGGCCCCTAATATGGACCCTTCGGCCTGTCTAGGGACCCTCAAAGGTACATATAGGGTATATAGCAGGTGTATAAGGATCCCATGGTTAAGGGCCCATGCTAGGGGCCCATGTTTTCAACCTTAGACCCTAAACCCTAATCCCAAAAAACCCTAAAAACCCTAAAAACCCTAAAAGCCCTAAACCCTAAACCCTAAACCCCTAGACAGGCGACCTCTCCATAGCCGTCTTGGCAGAGCAGAGCTGCGAGGAGAAGGCCTCGACGAGCTTCTCTGACCGAGGCAGTGGCTTAGGCTTTAGGGTTTCGGGTTTAGGATTTAGGGTTTAGGAGTTAGGAGTTTAGGGTTTTAGGGTCCAGTATTTAGGGTTTAGGGGTTTAGGGGTTTTAGGGGTTTAGGGTTTAGGGTTCAGGGTTAGGGGTTTAGGGAACACTAAACCCCTAACCCTATGAGCCCTAACATAGGGCCCTTTGCGGGGTTTAGCTTGGGTTTGGGGGTTGGAGTTTCGGGGTTTAAGGGCTTCAGAATGTACTGTAGGAGCCTCCTAGCCTCAACATAGTAGCCCTTAGCCGTTGTGCTTACGATAAGTACCCCTATGCTTCCAGGGACCTTATTATTGGGTGTTTAAAATGTCTAGGGCCCTAATTATCAGGTCCTTGCAAGCATAGGGTAGCATGGTAGACTCTGTCCCAAGACTTTCATCGAACTATTGAAGCCCTGATATTGCCTGAGGAAGCCAACACTTACTGCTTTCACGGCTAGGCTAATGGGGTTCTACTGCCCAGAGACTCCAATATCCCTTAATTAAGGAATATACCTCAAATCTGATTAGGGTTCGTATTACAATTTTAGGGTATATTCCTTAATTAAGGGATCTGCAAAACCCTATAAAACCCTAAACCTAAGGTATATATTCCTTAATTAAGGGATCTTGGAGTCTCTGGGTGCGACCAGATCCAAGGGTGGAGAGTCTTACCGGGCAAGACTTGGCTTCTATAAGTGGGCCCTACCTATAGTCTCCATTGTAGTTCCTTTTTGGGGTTACCTTTTGGGATATCCTTAATAGAAAATTGGTTAAGCCAAAAAGAGGAACTACAATGGAGACTATAGGTAAACCCCACACCCTCTCAGTCTTTATGGCGTGGATGGCTTCGGGTTGACAAAGCAATCTTCATTGAAAACCCTGGTTCGGTCCTGGAAGCCATTGGGAGAGTGCTAGAGTTGCATGCTTGGGTTTAGGGCTTAGGGTTTGGGGTTTAGGGGTTTAGGGGTTTAGGGTTTGGGGACTTCAGGCTCCAGTGGCCGGAGGGGCCACCTGCAGGGTTTAGTAGCTTCAAGATCCCTGCGAGCCCACTACAAATCCTAAAAAATAATAGGAACCCTAATACGATTTAAGGTATATGCCGAAATTAAGGCATATTGGAGTGTCTGGGAACCTGGAGCCAGACAATAAAAATCCTTAACCACCGACTGAACAAATCCCGTCTCAAGGAAAAGCTGAAAAGCTGCAAAGCTTTCACTCTCCACATCTGTGTCATGTCTATACGGCTTCTTGTCATAATTCAAAAACGAACCCTTAAACCACAGACGTATCCTAGTTTCAAGTAGAAGCATACTGCCTAGCTACATGATACGGGTGATGATATAAATCCTGCATTACTCATAGTAAGGAATATACGCTAATTCCCATAGTTTAGGGTCCTTAAGGTAATGCAAGATTTATATCATCAACAATAGTATATACATTGGCCCTGAAGTATCTATATAGGGGCTACACTAGGGCCAAAGTAGATATTTTGGGGGTACATGGACCCTTAGAGCTTCGTACTAACAACCGCAACACAGGCAGAAAACCCAATCATCAACAGTAAGTTCGACCCTAAACCCTAAACCCAAAACCCTAAACCCTAAACCCGACTCTCTCAGTAGTCTCAGAGGATCCTGGGCAAGGCACCCACCGTGATGCGAACGAACGCGTCGCCTCGGCTTGGGGGTTTTAGGGCTGTTGGGGTTAACTCTCGAGCTTCGGGGCTTATGGTTGAGGGTTTAGGGGTTGAGGGGTTTTAGGGTTTAGGGCTTCAGGGGTTTAGGGGTTTAGGGTTTTAGGGTTTAGGGCTTCGGGATTTCAGAAGGGAGCCGTCGCGAAAGCAAAGCTGCGGTGCACAAGCATTCCCAGCGGGCATGCTTGCTGTCACAGATTTTGGGTTACCAGCTCCCTACGCAACCTTGCCAACATCCCCTAAACCCTAAACTCCTGAACCGCTACACCCTAAACCCCTAGACCCTAAAACCCCTACACCCTAAACCGTAAACACCAAACCCCTATATAAACCCCTAAACCCTTAAACCCTAAACCCTAAAACCCCTGAATCCCTGAACCCTAAACCCCCAAACTCCACAGAAGCCCCAACGTTCAAGCGTCAACCCTGAGCGCAGAACTTGCGCTCTCCCAGAGACTCCAATATCCCTTAGGGTTTAGGGTTTCTTAGGGTCTTATAGGGTTTTATAGGGTTTTATAGGGTTTTATAGTTCCCTTAGTTAAGGAATATACCTTAAATTCTGATAGGAACCCTAACAAGATTTAAGGTATATTTCCATAATGCAGGGATATTGGAGTCTCTGGGTCTCACGGTCCGAAGGCCCGGACGTGACATGAAGAGCTGGTTCAGCAAGCGCTTCCTACATCAGAAGCTTCGGGTTCAGGGGTTTTAGGGTTTTAGGGTTTAGGGGGTTTAGGGTTTAGGGGTTTAGGGGTTTAGGGGTTTAGGGTTTAGCTGCGGGCTTAAGACTAGGATTTAGGGCCTTGTAATGACAGGGGTTCGAAGTAAGTGGCCTATGGGTGTTCCGATAAATCCCTATGTAGGCATTATATTATGATACTCCCCGGAACGGTTTAGGGTTTAGGGTTTAGGGTTTAGGGTCAAGCTACTCTTGCAGGAGCTGCTGACAAATCAGTATTATGGAGTTGCTACCGGGCTCTTTAGTCTTTAGGGCATACTTGTGGGGAGTGTCAGCTAGGTTTTCTAGTAACCCCTTACGAGCGGTGTACCACCTTAAACCCCTAAACCCTAAACCCTAAACCCTAAACCTTATATAAACCCTAAACCCTAAACCCTACACCCCTAAACCCTGACAAACCCAGCCGATTACAAGAATCCTCATGCCCATGGCCCCAAATAAGCACGACCCAAGAGGGTTTAGGGCCGGTAAAAGGTTTAGGGTTTAGGCCTTAGCGTTTAGGGTTCAGGGCTTGGGGCTTTGGGTTTAGGGTTTAGGGTGTAGGGTTTAGAGTTTAGATTTAGGGTATAGGGTTTAGGGTGTAGGGTTTAGAGTTCGGATTTAGGGTTTAGGGTTTTGGGTTTAGGGCTTAGGGTTTTCCGGTTTAGGGTTTGGGGTACATACTTTGGCCACCTCAAGCCCACTAAACCCCTCCAACCCGCAGCCCGTGAAAGTCCGTAAACATGTGAACCAACCGCGAGCCCACTACAAAAGCCCTTAAGACACTATGCCCATAGCCCCAAACCACACGAAAGAGTAGCAGTTATTCCAAACTCTTTCCTATTTCTAAAACCCTAAACTCTAAACCCCAAATCCAATCATCACCACCATTGGCAAACAGGATCAGCAAGCAAAGCCTCGGTAACGGGCATCTCAAGCACAGAACCCTGAGGGAACCCCACAGAATCCATGTATTGCAGAGCCCAAACCTTGCATGGACACCCGAAAAAGCCCTGTTTCACCCTTCGAAGAGCCGATAAAACGCGCTCCCAACCCAAGACCCTATAGACCCTAAACCCAACAGCCCATACGGTTGATGGTATAAATCCTGCATTACCCATAATAATGAATATACACTAATTCCCATAGTTGAGGGTCCTTAAGGTCATGCAGGATATCAACAGTACGTCTGAAGCTCTCCTGTCTGCCACTAAGCCAGGATCGGCAAAGCGCTGCACAACAGGGCCTCGGCTGGAGGAAGGGCTCGGACGGGTGTGGGTTTTAGGGTTTAGGGTAAGGGGCTTAGAGTTTCGGGTGTGGGGCTCACCATAAAGGTAAAACTGATGAAACGTTGATTCGGACCTTGATTGATAAGGCCTAGAGTTTAGAGATGAGGGTTGAAACTGATAAAAGCTTGATTAGAGGAGTCCCGAAATCCATGCGTTGTTGCTGAGAGTGCCGCTGTCAAAGCCCCTTACCAGCAACTCCACGACGAGCCGCTGTCCCTGAGAGCAAGGGCAAGGGGCCAGAGGGTTTAGGGTTGAGAGTAAGGGTTAAACCCCTAGGTCCTAAACGCTAAACCCCTAAACCCCTAAACCCTGAACCCCTAAACCCCCTAAACCCTAAAACCTTGAACCCCTAAACCCTAAACCCTAAAACCCTAAACCCCTAAACCCCTAAACCCTAAACCCTAAAACCCTAAACCCCTAAACCCTAAGCCCTTAAAGGGCTCCCAAGATGGGTGGAGGGGGGATCCCCGCTAGCCACAGCGCAACAATAAGCCGACGAATGTAGCACTAAGGGTCCATGCACCCAAATAGGGTTCCTTAAAGGGGTTCTTTAAGGGTACCATAATAAGGGCTCTATTAGGGGCCTAAGTCAGGGTTTAGGGTCTAAGGGTTCAAATTAGCCCAAATAGTATATACTTTGGCCTTAAAGTAGTCCCTATATAGGTACTTTGGGGCCAAAGTATATGCTATTTGGGTACATGGTCCCCTAAGGTAGGGGCCTCAAATAATTAGAATAGGGTTCCTTTCAAGGGTTACTGTAAGCGTTAGTATAAGGGTTCTATACGGGTATAAGCAAGGGCCTTAATGAGAGTTCGGGTTTTTTTTTGCTATAAGTAGAATATGGGACCCCCCAAAAAAATAGTACCAAAATAGGGAATGATTAAGGCCTATACGAATGTGACCTCGGAAAGGGACCGCTTGTCATCAGCCGGGACCCAGAGAGCCCAAAGCCCCTCAATTAAGGAATATGCCTTAAATCATAATATTAGGGCCCCTATAATTTAAGGCATATTCCTTACTTAAGGGAACTATAAAACCCTATAAAACCCCTATAAGACCCTAAGAAACCCTAAACCCTAAGGTATATTCCTTAATTAAGGGGTATAGAGTCCTCTGGGGACGGCTCTACTTAGCTTAAGATTTCTCTTGGCTGGGAGGTCTAGCAGTGAGACGTTGGGACTGTAATTTAGGGTTTCGGGGTTTAGGGGTTTAGGGTCTAGGGTTTAGGGCTTTAGGGTTTTAGGGTTTAGGGGTTCAGGGTTTAGGGTTTACGGGCTAGGGGCTTAGGGATTGATTGCCACTCCGATCCTTCGTGCGGGCTCCGCGCGGAACAAGGGGCGTCTAGCAATGTTACCTGTAGTCTCCATTGTAGTTCCTTTCTTTGGTTTAACCATTTCTGTATTAAGGATCCCAAAAGGTAACCCCAAAAAGGAACTACAATGGAGACTATAGGTAGACCCTGAAAGGACCCAGACTTGCATGACTGGCTCGAGGTGTAGGGCCCCGAAATATGACAAAGCTACCTGAACACAGGCATCTCCAAAATGGCTCCTTGGCCGCAACCCTTGGCTGGAAGACCTACATCTAGGACATTTTCAGATGGGAAGTTGCCATTATAGGAGCCGTATAGAAGGTCTATATACCGAATAGAAGCCTTATAGAAGCCCTAAATACCCTAAACTCCCCACCCGTAGTTTCCTTTAACTACAGCATGATACTTTGCAGGCAGCATCATACTTCATTGCCCCTGCCTTGGAGGGCAGAGTTAGCCCTGAAGATAGTAGGTAAGGGGAGCGTCCCAACTCCAACATTCAGCATTTAGGGCTTCTAGGGTTTAGTGTTGGATTTAATCTCAAACCCTAAGCCCTAAACCCTAAAAAACAGCCCTAAATACTAAACCCTAGACCCAAAGCCCTATAGACCCTAAACCCTAAACCCTAAAGGTGTATGGGTTAATACTTTTTGGGCCCAGACGTCTGAAACCAAACGAAGTCTCCCTGAACCCCTCCGGAGGAGCTTTGGGCTGAGACGCTTCGTGTAATCTGATTCATCTGTTTAGGGCTAGCGGTTTAGGGTTTGGGGTGTAGGGTTTTAGGGTTTGGGGGTTAGGGTTTAGGGTTTATATGGCTTAGGGCTTGGGGTTTGGGGTTCAAGTAGGGTTTAGGGCTTAAGGTTTAGGGCGGGTTTAGGGCTTAAGCTTCAGGGCTTAAGGTTTAGGTTTAGGGCTTAAGGTTTAAGGCTTAGGGTTTAGGGTCTTTGGTTTCTCCATCCAGGGGCCAATGCACAAGAACTCCCCAACCTACGTCCTAAATGAGAAAGGGACTTCTAGGCTGTATATATGTTGCATGGAGACTCATTTTTGGGGGGCGAGGGGTTGTGTGTGTGTGTGTCAAGAAGTCTTCGTAATGGCTTTACTAAGTTCTTTACACCCTACATCCCAAACCTAAATACCTGTACGTCCTAAACCCCAAACTCGGAAAATCTGAAATCCTATACCTTGGGTACTGCCCCCATGCAGTAGCAGTCCATAATAGGGCTACTATTGAGGGTCCTATATATGTGTGTATATATATATACTTATGAATATTACTCAACTGTTACTTAGTGTGGGCATTATCCAACCTAAACCCCAAGTGCTGAAAGACTGAAAGCCTATGGGGTTCTACCCCCTCATTAAGGGGTCAGTACCTACTAGTTTGTACAGTTCGGGGTCACAGGTATACCCTAAACCCTGAACCCCAAGCCCTTTAAACCTTAAACCCCCAACCCTAAACCCTAAGCCCCAAACCCTACACCCTAAACCCCCAACTGTCTTGGAACCCTAAAAGGCCAGTGCTTGAAAGTCTTTCTTTTAGGAACCCAGAAGGAGGCAGCACGCTCAGAACAAGGACCCTGAAAGAAACCAAGAATTAGGCTGAAATAAGGGCCTTAAATAATTAGAACAGGGTTCCTTTAAAGGGTCGGAGATGAGGCTAACAACTTTAGGAAAAGGAAACCTAACGAACAAGAAAGGGTAAGCAGATACAATATACATATATATATATCTATTTAAATATTTTGATTGGAAAAAGGAGGTTAATAAGTTAGGTTAGCAAAATTAGTATCATGTCGCTGGTTCAGATAAGCCTTGTTTGCGAAATGAGTTGTTGGAAGTTTGAGGGCTGGATGACATTTAACCGGCGTCCTTGCTTCGGGTTAGGGTTTAGGGTTGTAAATTTAGTTGTTGCTGCTGGCCCACGTTTTCGCGTTGTTTCTGCGTTGGGCCCAAGACTTGGGAGTGCTTTCCTTATTGTCTGCGCCTGAATGTCTGGGGTGATGCCGGCTGAGAAGTCTGGGTGATTGGTGCTATCGAAGAAGAAGGGTCTGGGGTTTAGGGTTCAGGCCAAGAGACTCCAATATCCCCTGATTAAGGAATCTACCTCAAATCTTACTAGGGTTCCTACTCGAATTTAAGGTATATTCCATCACTATAGTGGAGTGCCTGGGGGGTTGTGGGTGCAATTCATGCGCTCAGAAACTCTTGTCTTGCATCAGCAGCGGACGTCCACAAGACATTGCCCAGACCAGCCACTATACGTCTTAAACCACTACCTCTTTACGAAGAGCCACAACCTTTCTCATCACCGGAAACCAGACGAGGTTTTATAAGTCCTGATTGGCCTACGAAAGACCATTACTTTTTGCATCAAAGAATTCGAGCAGGACATAAGAAACAAGACAGACACCATTAAATCTGAGGTCCGAGGTCTGTGCTTTCGCAAGACAGCAAACGCTTAGTTTTTTGAAGACGCCTAGTTTTCGGATCCGCGTACCATTTTCTAGGTGAAGGCAGACTTCGCTCCGAAACAAGCTAGCTGGCCATCTGACCGCACTGCGCAGGTATGATACCTGCCTGCTGAGACTGCCACAACTGGTCCCAAACCTGCTGGCACATTGCACTGCCCAGATTCGTTTCTTCCGAAACAAGCTAGCTGGCCATCTGACCGCACTGCGCAGGTATGAAAATGGCCTGCTGAGACTGCCACAACTGGTCCCAAACCTGCTGGCACATTGCACTGCCCATCTCCGTTGTTTCCGAAACAAGCTAGCTGA
>CAJNJA010012600.1:0-13039 GCA_905231915.1 Symbiodinium necroappetens | reverse complement strand
CCCCGATGCCTTCACCGTGTGGAGGAGGCTGGCCACCGGCCGGCAGAACACGAGGACGAAGGCGAAGTTCAGGCTGGTGGCCAAGAGGATCAGTGCTCCTGTGCCATCCTATACCATACTAGCTACTATACTTTCATACACATTCATGAACGGTACAAAGCCTATGATATGCTATGCACTACTATACTATCATATACCGACCCTCAAAAACGATGTAAAGCCTAACAGATGCCATGCATTACTATACTATCATATACCATCATAAACGATGTAACGCTGCATAATATGCCATACTAGGCAATCACATACCATAATTATAATAGACTACAACATACTATCAAACCATCATCGCACATCCTGTGAAGCCTGCCCATGGTCATGAGAATCTTCGTCATGCCGCTGCCGCTGCTGCTGCGGCGGCTGCTACTGGTGACCACGATTAGGATGACAATGATGATGACGGTGATGGTGGTGATAATGATGGCGCTTATGATCGCTATCACCACCAACATCAACATCAACATCATCATCATCATCATCATCATCATCGTGTTGGCGATGGTGGTGGTGATGATGTTGACGGTTCGGGTTACGGTTCGAGCCCTTTTGAAGTTTGTTTGTGGGGACACGAAGGACACGTGATTCGGTGGAACCAGTGGGGAGATTGCAATTAGGGCAATTAGGGTTCGTGCTTGGTGACCTGGTGGGAGCAGTAGTGGGCGGAGCCGAAACAACAAGTATAACATCAATAAGCAGTGCTGGAAAATACTTCTGGTGTTGACATGGCCGGCCAATGGCGGCTAACGGCAAAGCGGTAGCAAACATAAATGAGAATTGATGGCAGCCTTTGCTCCAGTCTCGCAACTCTGGTCCTTCGGGTCTGCCACCGGAAAACAGCGGGACCTTCACACAGGGCACACTGCTACCGCTGCTGCTGCTGCCGCCACGCTGCTAGTACCCGCAGTACCCACCAGCATAAGTAACAGTCAGCAACAACCTGCCGCCGCCGCCGCCACCACCACCACCACCACCACCACCACAGCTACAACACCACGACCAGTGCCGAGTAATAGAGCGTACATATGCAGCAAAAAAGTACTATCACTACTACTAATGCAAAAGCAACAACATCCTTTGCTACTACTTCTTGGTTTATGACGACCACTACTACTACTCCCCCTCCTCCTGCCACTACTTCTTCTGCTTCTACTGCTACTACTGCTACTACTGCTACTAGTGCTACTACTGCTACTACTGCTACTACTGCTACTGCTTCTACTGCTCCCACCGCTACTGCTGCTGCTCCTGCTACTGATACTGCTCCTGCTAAGCTGCAAAGCAAGCCGCCGCCGCACTCCCCGACCCGTAAACCCTAAACCCTAAACCCCTAAACCCTAACTCTACGGCCGGAGAACCTAGACCCTCAAGAAAAGCCAACCCTAAGCCTACACTGAAGCCCTGTACACTCGACGGACCTTTGGAAGGGCGCAATTTAGGCCTAGGGCATATAGGGTTTAGGGATTTAGGGGTTTAGAGGTTTAGGTCTAAGACTTTCCAGGAGCTCACACAAAACCCCTATAGAAGCCGTGAAGCCTGCATACAACCCCTACGCCAAGCCCGGCGTTCGAAACTCCGCCCAGAACCTTGGCACCGGACTCGGCAAAAATACAACAACAAGTACCCTAAAGTCCTGGAGTCCTAGGCTTGAAGCCCTAAGCCCCTTATAAAGAAACACGGGTACCCTAGCTTTACAACGCTGAGCCATTAGAACCATCAAAACTAACATGCTGAAACCCTTGCAGTTTCACTGCAAAGAAAACCAGGAATTCCTAAGAGCAATGTAGTTTCATTGTAATTCTACTCA
Source organism: Symbiodinium necroappetens (assembly GCA_905231915.1). Classification (NCBI taxonomy): domain Eukaryota; class Dinophyceae; order Suessiales; family Symbiodiniaceae; genus Symbiodinium; species Symbiodinium necroappetens. The sequence goes on along the minus strand of CAJNJA010012600.1, from coordinate 11,175 downwards.
AAATTAACCTAAACCCTCAACCCTAGCCCCCCCCCAGCCTGCTCTGCAGCCTGGGTAGGTGTTTCCTCGCTCGGTGCGCTGAGGAAGCAGAAGGCGAAGTTGCAAATCCAGGCCTTGAGATCATGCGGGGTTTAGGGTTGAGGGCTTTCGGGCTTAGGGCTCAAATTTTAGGGTGTAGGGCGTGGGACCAGAGAATCTTAGAGTGCAACAGTAGGGCTGAGTAGGGGGGTTAGGATTTAGGGGTTTAGGGGCTTAGGGTTTAGGGGTAGGGGCCTCAATAAATTAGAATTAGAATAGGGTCTTGGGGGGGGGGGGTTCCTTTGAAGGTTCTATGAGGGCTACTATAAGGGTTTGGGGTTTAGGGGCCTTCATAGACTAATCGGACTAGGGTTTTGGAGTGTATTATAGTCTAGTCATAATAGAGAACCCCCCCACAATAGTATCCTATATTGACCCCTAAACCCTAACCCTAAACCCTAACCCTAACCCTAAACTATAACTCTTGAGGGCCCTATTTTACGTGTTTAGCCAGAGGCTTGAGGGCTCTGGGTTCGGCAGCGATACAAGGCTGTTTCTGAGCAACGCTGGCTGTGATTCTCACAGAATTCTCACTAGATAAATATATACGTAGGTATGAGTGCATGTGTATACTCTCAATATATATATATATACATACACACACATATATATATACATACATACATACATGCATACATGCACAGATCTACAATGATCCCAAAACTTTCAGAAAGTCTGAATATGTTAAGCAACTTACGAACACTCATAGACCAGCGCCGCCTCTCGTGGCAAAACATCAAAGCTAAACCTTAAGCCCGTCTCAGAGACTATTCAACTATTCATTCGAGGAGTGGCCGGCAATTCGTGCGCCGGGTGGGCAACCGACTTTGCAAGATTGGAATGGACCCTATGAGCTTTAGGGTTTAGGGTTTAGGGTTTTGGGTTTAGGGTTTAGGGTTTAGGGTTTTGGGTTTAGGGTTTAGGGCCATTCCATTTTGATTAAGCCGTACGCGGTTTAAGAGGGCTTTTGCGCTTAAGCCTAAGTGCCTTCATCTTACGGCCTGTCCTGTCAACCTTGTTAAGGAACCCTCGACTGATGTTCTCACTTAAGTTTGGCATCGCTGGGTATTGGCCACAAAAAAACACAGTTTTCCCGGATTCACTCGTCCAGATCCCTAAGCCCTAAGCTTAATATGGGGGCCTTAATAACTGGAATAGGGGTTTGGGCTCCTTGATACTAAACTGAAAATAATACGAATAATAATGATAATAACAATGATAATAATGAACCCCCCACCAAAAAAATAGTATAGGTAACTGCTCAGGCCCCTAAGCTTAACCCTACGCCTCTTAAACCCCAAAGCTTGAATCCTCATCCCCTAAGCCCGGAATCCCGACAGCACCAAGGTCACGGCCGAGAGCAGAGGCAAAAGCAGGGCTGTAAACCTGGGAATTGGGCTTTTGAATACCCTCCACTTTTAAACCCCGAACCAGAATTTACAAACCCTACGTACCATACAAGTTGCCATACTTTCAAACCTGTTCAGAGTTTAGAAACCCTGCATGCCGCACAAGTGGGCCATGCTTTAAACCCTGTCCAGAATGTATAAACCCTACATACCACAGAAGCCCCAGAATCCTAGGGCCTGTCCAGTTTGCCCAGGGTTTTAGGGATCTTAGAGGGCTTGCGGCTTTATGGCCTTGGGGCCGCATCTGGGCTCCTAGACTCTCCTGCTCAAGGGTCCCTTGCCCAGGTTCCCCCACGGCCTTTAGGGTTTAGGGGTTAGGGTTTGGGGTTTAGGGCTTAGGGTTTAGGGATTAGGGTTTAGAGTTTAGGGTTTAGGGTTTAGAGTTTAGGGTTTAGAGCTTAGGGTTTTGGGGAGTTGCCTTTAGGGGTCCTTTATTGACGACGCATTCCGCGATTCGCAGTCACAAAGACGGGTTTAGGGCTCAAGCTTTGGGGGGATTCAGAATTGGGGATTCGCTCAACGTTGGCGCAGATTTAGGGGCTTAGGAGTTAGGGTTTAGGATTTAGGGTTTAGGGGGTTTAGGAGTTAACGATTCCTTCTTGGGCCTTTCAAGCTCGACGTTTGGAGTTCAAGGTCCAGGGTTGCGGGTTCACGGTTCAGGCTTAAGGGGTCCTGTTTTAGCATTGCAGGTTTCCCGTTTCGTTGTGGGATTTACTTATTGAAGCTGCGTTTTGAGGGCCCCTAAACCCTAAACCCTAAACAGCTCTAAACCCTAGATTTGTTCAGGGCTCGAGGTTTAGACTTAAGGGCTTTCGGTGAAAAGCGTGTGTGCGGCCATGGGGGGGTAGTTTCTCGGCTCGGATCTAGAGCTCCGAATAATAAAGGGTTTTAGGGTTTAGGGTCTACCGTTTAGGGTTTTGGGGATTCTAGGGTTGAGGGTCTAGTAGGGTTTTAGGTTTTAGCGTTTGGGGTGTAGGGCACTTGCACTATACTGCTACACACCAATCCACCCCTACATAGGAGTTAGGATTAGCGGGACCCTTGGGAATATTGGCCCTCTCACTCAGGTCCCTTTTAACAGAGCCATAAGTGGGGTTACCCTCTTAAAGGGTCTCCCTACTACTGCCTAGGACTATACTACTTTTTGGCGGTCCCTCCCCTAAACCCTACAAACCCTAAACCCTAAACCCTAAACCCTAAACCCTAAAACCCTAAACCCTAAACCCTAAACCCTAAAACCCTAAACCCTAAAACCCTAAACAACGCCAAGCCCTGGGGCAGTCCCAGCGTGCCGCCGGGGCGCAGATCCCAGGAGTTGTACGTCCCAGGATCCGGCCACTCATGGAGGAACTTCTCGTAGCCTTGCTTTAGGGGTTCCTTTTCTTTTAGGGTTTAGGGTGTAGGGCTTAGGGCTTAGGGTTTAGGGTTTAGGGTTCAGGGTGTAGGGTCTTAAAGGCTAAACCCTAAAGCCTAAACCCTATATTCTACGATAACCCTAAAACCCTAAACCCTAAACCCTAATACCTAAACCCTACAGCCTAAACCCTATATTCTACGATACAAATATAGATTGACTAGAAAGGAACAGTGCTACGAAGTCTTCCGATTAGGCTCCGGCTACGGCTCTCCGGCGAAGAGAGTTCGGGGACTAGGCCTTAGACTTCAAGGGCCGACTTGAAGCTGGCTTTTTCAGCGGTTTGGGGGTTCATCTACCTCAGGGCCTGCTTTAAGTTGGTTGTTTTGGGGTTTAGGGCTTATCTATTTCAAGGCCTGCTTTAAGTTTGTTGTTTTAGGGTTTACGGTCTATCTGCGGACCTGTTTCTTGCAGTCTCAGGCGCTCGAATACCCACATGCCAGCATTAAGCCGGGGTAGCACAGGAAGGATGCCTCAGCCGATGGCCGTCTGCGGCTCTGTGGCAAGAGACAAGATTGTAATAAAACATGCTGCAATGCAATGATACAACACAACGTAATGTAGCATGATATAGCCCAACATAACTTCAATATGATACCATATGACATAGCATTATCATGTACAGGATGGCAGAACCGCGAGTTTCGGCACTCCACCTCCACTGCCCGCTGCGTGAAGACAGGCGGATGCTGATCCAGACAAGCAGCGATATTGCAAATGGCCAGGCTCCCATGGTTGCTGATCCTGTTGTCCACGCTGCTCATCGCCCGGATGACCTCACGCAGCCAGGCTAGAGCTGCAGGCTCAACACAGAAGCCGGAACAATTACCAATATTATTCCGTAGGGTTCCTTGTTAAAAAAACCCTACTATGAAAACCCTATTCTGACTATTGAGGCCCCTGAGCCAGTCCTTGTAGAACCCCTTAAGGGAACCCTCAATCTATATTCTGTTCTAATTATTAATTAAGGCCCCCGGTATTGCCTGAAATCAAGCTCGATTAACCCAACAGGGCCTGCGCAGCGGTGTACAAGATCACGAGCATGCCGCGGAAGACCTGGACGGCCTTCGTAAGGGGTTTAGGGCCCGAAAGGAAGCCGTCAGAATCGTTTCCGGTCGCCCGACGCTGTGGAAAAACTGGCGAAGCATAACGTCATTTCACGGGTAGAATACGGGCTTTGAGGCATATGGGTGTAGTCTTCGAAAAAGATATGTTAAGGAAGCCCTAAGGAATACCTAAGGAATAAGTAGTAAGGAAACCCTAAAAGAATAAGGAAACCCCCAAGGAATAAGGAACAACCAGGGAATAAGGAACCCCTAAGGAATAGTTAGTGACACCGGACAAGGGCAAGAAGCACTGCACGCTAGCCGGGCAAGACACTCGTGAAACGCCAAGGACTGTCCCATGCACGTCAATCGTCAAGCCATCTGGCAGAAAGCAAAGAGGCTTCCTGGGCGGAATTTTGTGCGGGCATTTGGGCTTGTCTTTTGGGTGTTTCGGCTTGGGGGTTAAAGGTAATAGTTGCGGGCTTTGGTTTTTAGAGTTTTGGATTTCGGGCCCCGGAAGCCATTCGAAAACGCTCGGGCTCGACTGCATGAAGCCCAACTGTAGCTTGGGCCTTTGCAAGATCCTCATTTAGGTTTTTTGTATTCAAGGGTTTGGGGTTTAGGTTTTTTGTTTTGAGGGTTTAGGGCCTAGAGTTTTGTGAGTGCAAACCTGAGTCTGGACTCAACATGCTTGCATTCTGTAGTAAGACTCCGGCACAGCCCCTGCCGGTGTGTCATAGGTTTACAATCATCACACCACCACCACCACCACCACAACCACCACTACCACCGCCACCAGCACCACTCGTTGGCAAGAGGGTGGTCGTCTGACGGAGGGGCTGCCGCTGTTTCTGCCGCTGCTGCCGCTGCTGCTGCCACTGCTACTGCCGCTGCTGGTTGCACTTGCGATGGTGATGGTCACGGTACTTTGGTGATGTTGCCTGATGCAGGCTTGGGGCATGCCTGGGCTTCAGGGTCTGGGGCTTCGCGGGAAAAGAACCACCCGAGCAATTCTGTAATGGCACAGGGTCCGCGGGCAACGACCAAATCACATGCACGCTTAGCAACTCTGCAAGGTCTTCTCGCCACATCTTATGCTGTCGCGTGGTATGACACATCTGATGCATGCACTGGAAGACAACATCCTCTCTCCTTAACTCACATGACACAAAGCATGGCATTCACGGCATTAAATCATGGTTGAGGGGCCTGAAAATGAAATCATGCTCTTCCTCTGAAGTCCCTGGGACATAGAATCGTGCTCTGAAATGGGCCTCTACCCGGAGAGCGCACCATCCCTTGCTTAGTTTGGTTTGGGCTTTAGGGTCAAGTCATAATATTAACCCCCTAAAGCTTACGGTCTATATGCCTTACTTACTTAAGGGTTATCGCCTTAACGCCTTAAATCATAGTCGTAGGCCCCCTCATAACTTAAGGTCGATGCCTGGATTAAGCGGTATGATTGAGCTCTCTGCATCGCTCCGAATCTCACCCTAAACCCTAAAGCCCGAAGGACCCTAAACTCTAAACCCAAAACCCTAAGCCCTAAACCCTAAAGCCCAAAGGACCCTAAATCCGAATCTCGCAGCCGCGTGGCGCGGCGGTGCGCAAGTCGCCCTTGTGGGATCTCTGATCGCTCTCCGTGATGAAGGTTTGCTGCAGCCATCTGCCTAACTTCTTAAGGTTAAGGTAAGGGCCTGAATAATTAGAATAGGGTTTTGGGGCCCACTATACTATAATTATAATAAGGAACCCTGAGGAATAATTTAGGTAATTATTGCGGCTTCTATATGAGGGCCCCTAAACCCTAAACTTTCAATCCTAACTTCTTCAAGCTGGGGCGGGTCCTTAACAGAACCATCCTACCATTCAGAGTTTATTGTATATCGGGATAGTTATAGTAAGGATCCCAGTATCTAGGGTCAACATCACGGGTTTTTTGTGTCTGAGTCTTCGCAGTCGCCGACACGCCTGCGACCCAAGGAACGAAAAATCCGGAGGCCTTACCTAAGTCCGAAACGACCCGAGGCCCTACATGCACAAAGTAAACAATAAATCCCCGTAGTTACACCGATACATCCACGACAACAAGATTATCTGGCCTCTAAAAACCCTCACAAGCAAACCAAACAAGAGTATTGGATGTATGTATGGTATGGTACGGTACGGTATGGTGGGGTAGGGTAGGGTATGGTAGGGTATGTTAGGTAGGTAGGTAGGTAGGTAGGTAGGTAGGTAGGTAGGTAGGTAGGCAGGCAGGCAGGGAGGTAGGTAGGTAGGTAGGTAGGTAGGTCGGTGGGTAGGCAGGCAGGCAGGCAGGCAGGCAGGCAGGCAGGCAGGCAGGCAGGCAGGCAGGCAGGCAGGCAGGCAGGCAGGCAGGTAGGTAGGTAGGTAGGTACATACGTACTTAGGTGTGTATGTATATATATATATACAGTCAGTTTATTCATATATACATATATGTATATACACACATATATGTATAGACCTATAGATAAGTGTGTAAACATTACATAAATTACATCTATATATATATATATAATTAGAATTATGAGAGAGAGAGAGAGAGAGAGGAAGATCTCGGCCCGGTGGCTGGCCGTTTCCTCCAGCGCCGAGGAGCTGAAGGTGGGTTGAAGCGAAGACCTGTGCTGCGGGTTTCGGGGCATCCTAGGGCTTCAGAAGGGTTCCATTAGGGTTTAGGGTTTAGGGTTCTATTAGGGTTTAGGGTTTAAGGTTCCATTAGGGTTTAGGGTTTAGGGTTCCATTAGGGTTTAGGGTTTAGGGTTCCATTAGGGTTTAGGGTTTAGGGTCCCAAAAAGGAGCTTTATCAAAGTTTAAAAAAAGGGGGCCCTCTAAATTGTATATGGATGTTAGGGGGGTATGGGGTGCTCCAAGGCGTTAGTCTGATGTCACAAGGGTTCAGTGCTTTGCGATTGTTTAAAAAAGGGGTCTGAACAAGTTTGTACCAGGTTTTGCTCCTTAAGCCCTGAACCCTAAATTGCATGCGTGTATGGTTCGGACTTGTGGTTGAGAGTCTAGGGCGTTTCGGCGCAGGACGGCGGTGGGTCTCGCAAATGAGGAAGTTGGGCTTCCAGGATTGAGGGGGTTGAAGGTTAAGAGTTTAGGGATCAAGGTTTTTAGGTTTAAGGTTTAAGAGTTTAGGGATCAAGGTTTGAGGTTGAAGGTTAAAAGTTTAGGGATCAGGGTTTTAGGGTTCAGGGTCCAAGTTACGGTTCAGAGCTTAGGCTTCGGTGTTTGGCCGGGCGCGTACCCTGGGCCGATTCTAGCTTTATGTATGGGCGGTTCTCGGTCTGCACCTCCCTCCAAGTCGCTGATGATCACCCAGCCCTTACAGTCTCCTTCACCACAGCCCTTAAACACCAAACCCCCAACCCCCAATTTTAACCCTTAAACCCTACATCTTAAACCCTGCCTGAACTCTATCTCCCCCACCCCCTGACCAGTAAGGGCCCTTAACCCAAACTCCCCTTGCCTGCTCTGTCCGGTGTTGTCGGCTGCTGGCGACGTGCTGAGGAAACCGAGTAAGCTTGACACCGAGCCAGGATCATCCGAACAGGACCTGGCAGAAAAGGTTAGGGTTTAGGGTTTAGGGAAAACCAGGGAGAGGCCTGGAGAAAGTCGGGCCAAGGGCTTAGAGTTTAGCTTAGGGCTTCTATGGCCTAGGGTTTGGGGTTTGAGGTGTAGGCATAGGTACCGCAGAGAGATTCTAATGTCCGACGTCGTGCGCAAAGTTCATTCGGGAAAGGCTACAACGGAGCAAACTAAACCCTAAACCCTAAACCGTAAGCATTGATGGAGCTTAGATGTGAGCTCGCTGGCGAGGACCTCTGGCTGAAACTCTTCCTCCGGTAAATGGGTGCTACTCGGAGTGATGGTATGATACAGGCAGAAAGGAAAAGTCCAAACCTCAACCCGAAGCACCTAAGACTTCAGCCCCATACCCTAATCCACTAAGCCGTTAACCCCTAAACAGCCGTTAACCCCTAAATCCCAGACCGTATTCCAGGGGTCACACACACCCTGAGCACCTTTTAACGTCCCCTCTGCCTTCAATCTTAAACGCCACATTGGAGCTTCCTGTAATCAGGGGCAGCTTCTGTTTTGGGTCGCTCCAATGCGCATCCTGCTATTCCCTTTCAGGATCCTGACAGTATCACCCTAAACCCGAAACCCAATTCGTTAAAACAAATCCCCTCTATGCGGGCCTTTCCATGCGGCTGTCGGAAGCTCCCTGCATTTTCGCGGCAGATCTGACCTCAAAGAATAAGGCTGAAGGTTTAGGGTTTAGAGTTTAGAGTTCAGGGCTTAGGGCGGTGTCGAGGTTTGCGGTTTGGGCTTCAAGGGGCAGGGGGGGTTTTGAGGTTTTGGGTCTTAGGGCTTCACAGAGTTCTTGGGCTTCTGGCTTGGGGCTGAAGGGATCTCCCATCAAACAGCTCAAACCTCTTCATGTGAAAGTGTCCGCGGTGCTGTTCTGAACCCTAAACCCTGAACACTGAACCCTAAGCCCTAAACCCAGAGCCCTACACCCTAAGCCCTAAGCCCAAAGGCCTAAGCCCAAAGACCCTAAAACCCTAAAACCCTAAACCCCGAACCCTAAACCAAAGGCCCTAAACCCTACAACCCTAACCCTAAACCCTAAGCCCTAAATCCTAAACCCTGGAACCCTGAACCCTCAGCCCTGAAGCCTACTAAGCCCTGAACCCCGAACCGGAAAGAACCTACCCTTTTAAGGACTTATGTAAACAAATCATAATAAGGAACCCTGAAAAGGTAGGTCCTTTAGGGTCCAAAGCCCTGAACCGGACACATCCACCGGGTGACCTCGGAGCTTGGCTCGCTTCCACGGTGCAGGTGCCGGTCCTCCCGGAGCGCTGTGGGGTTGAGGAGTTGTAGGCTTTTAGGGGTTAGGGGTTTAGGGGTTGATGGCTTTAGGGTTTAGGGTTTTCAGGGGTTTAGGGGTTCAGGATTTAGGGGTTTAGGGGTTTAGAGCTTTAGGGGTTGAGGGGTTTAGCGGTTTAGGGTTTATGGTTTAGGGGTTGAGGGTTTTTAGGGTTTAGCGGTTTAGGGGTTTAGGGGTTTAGGGGTTTAGGAGTTTAGGGTTTAGGGGTTTAGGGGTTGTGGGTTTTTAGGGTTCACGGGATTAATTAAGGGGTTTAGGGCTTTAGGGTTTAGGGGTTTAGGGGTTTAAGGTTTTTAGGGGTTGAGGGCTTAGAGGTTTAGGGTTTAGGGCTTAGGGTTGAGGTTGTGCTCTGGGCCCGTTTCTTGCGAGCTTTGGGTGAGGGATCTAGGACTATTGCTTTCGGGCTTCCGTTTGCGTACTTTCTCCGGGGCTTTGGCATTCGTAAAATGATGTCTTTCCCGGGCCGTCAATGCCGGTGCAGCATGGCATGGCCATCCAAACGAGTTTAGGGTAACTGTTTGACTGATGCTGTTTCTTGGCGACCTCTTTCGGACGGGAGAGTGCCGGATTGCCAGCAAACTTGTTGCCACTGTCTCCGCAGCATCGGTGCAGCCAGTAGCATGGCTTGCTGGGCCATTTTGCAATTCGAAGGTCATCGCAGTGAGACTGGCCATGCTTACATCGCGGTGCTTGCCGGGCTGCTGGCACGGAGCAGCTGTGAGCTATACACAAACAGAAGGAATGGTTCCGTGCCCAAGTATCCGGAGGTGAGTTCGCACTTTTGTCATCACGCAATAGCAACACTGTCTCACAAGCAGACGACATCCGCAGCAGCAGAGAGCAACAGTAGAAACCGCCGCCCCCACCGCCGCCCCCACCGCCGCCCCCACCACCACCGCCACCACCACCCCCACCACCCCCCCCCCCACCACCACCTCCACCCCCACCGCCCCCACCGCCGCCACCGCCGCCACCACCGCCACCACCGTCACCACTGAGCACCACGACCACTTCCACCACCACTACCGCTATTACAATCACTACGACTAAGACGACGACGATGGCGACGACGGCGGCTCGTTCTGCTACTGCTGCTACTAGCAGTACTGCTACTGCTACACGCAATCCTACTCCTCCTACTCCACCTACTCCTCCCACTCCCCCTGCTCCTCCTTGTCTCCTGCACCTCCTACACCTCCTGCACCTCCTGCTCCTCCTGCTCCTGCTCCTGCTCCTGCCCCTGCTCTACTCTGCTGCTCTAGAACTCCACTACTCTACTGCCCTATGAATCCCTCTAGAATCAGAAGCAGCAGCAATCAGACTAACCGTCTGAGAAGCCCGATCCAAGCTCGAGATTTTCCTCCACCAGCACCCAGCAGTTTACAAGGATATCCGTACGTTGGAGAACGGGGATGTATATGGGTTTCCCTAACCTGCCGGGCCCTACTTCCTCCACCAGCATGTCGACACGCCAATTTCGTGCCGGTGCACGTTCTGCATGGTCCATCCGGTCCATTGCCTGTCAACTAGACTGGGCTTCGGGTTTAGGGTTCAGGGCCTAGGGGCTGGACTCAGCGAGTTGTGAGCCAGGCCAGTGTTGTAGGGTTCTAGGAGTTCCGGGCGCGAGCGATGTCTCCTTTGCTAGGCCATGCACCCTTCGAGCACAGATCACTGCTTGAATGATCCCTGCCTAAGTCATCGAGGGGGGCCAGGTGCCACCCTGTATTGCTTGCGGAAAGCGAAGCATCATGCTTGCTGCATTGAGCCCCCTTGGCAGCAACAGACACTTGCAACAGGCTAAGGCTAAGGTTAAAGAAGCTTACCTTGCCCTACAGACCGCACCCAATAAACCCCCCAAATAACCCATAAGCACAGACTTGACAGAGACATCCGAGAATGCCTGTGCAAACTAGCAAAGCCGAGCAGAGGGCACCCGACGGTTGTAGCAGGATGCAAGCGCCGGCACCGAATCGCAGGCATATGCCTTCACATTCTGGGCTTTAACTAATGCTTAGGGCAAATACGATTTACCATAGTCTAGGATCTACTCATGTACGAGATAGGATCTCAACAAGAAGCACAAAATCACGGATTCCCATCCCTGATTGAAACTTTTCTGCTTTTTATTCCTTATCGTTTACAAGCCCCGAGCTATGTTTATCTATGTTGTTATATTGAGTGCTTGCCTCAGTCCTTGTACAAAGCTTCTCGGGATCTAAGTGAGGACGGGGTCTCGAGCCTGATAGTACACAGCGCCAGTAACAGGACTAAGGGGGGTTTAGGGTTTAGGGGAAGGGGATTGTAGCA